>JAHWXV010174529.1:0-12760 GCA_024586415.1 Phrixothrix hirtus
GAGATAATTGAACAAGTGGATAAGTTTGCTTACCTTGGCAG
The DNA here is from genome assembly GCA_024586415.1 of Phrixothrix hirtus. Classification (NCBI taxonomy): domain Eukaryota; kingdom Metazoa; phylum Arthropoda; class Insecta; order Coleoptera; family Phengodidae; genus Phrixothrix; species Phrixothrix hirtus. The sequence goes on from JAHWXV010174529.1 coordinate 42, forward strand.
AATGTTTGCAAATGATGAGCGAATAGATAGTGAAATTGAAAACAGAGTGAATGCAGACAAGAGAATAATTGGCAGCATGTGGTCAGTAACCAAGAATGAGCAGTTAAGTATGGAAACAAAGAAGGCTGTGTACAATAGTGTATTTGCTCCAACTGTTTTATATGGCAGTGAGACTTTGGTATGTCAGAAGAAGCATATGAGTAAAATAAACGCCGTAAGTATGAGGTACCTAAGAGCTGTATGTGGCAAAATGAGACATGACAGAGTAAGGAATAAATGGAAGATGGATACGTACCAGGTGAAGGAGACACTGCCGGAACTGTATAAAAGAAGTGTGTTAAGATGATTTGGACATGTGGAACGAATGAGTAATGAACACTTAACAAAGAGAATATATAAGAGGTATGAATGGAAAACTAGGTAAGGGTAGACCGAGAAAGAGGTGGTTGAATATGATTGAAGAAATTGTATGAGAATAAAGAGCACAAAGAATAGGAGAGCTTGCCAAAAACGTTGTATGAATTTAATGGAAGCAAAAGAAATGTATAAGGACAGAAAGTAATGGAGAAAAATAGTGAATGGGTGATAGTAGGATTGGTAAGTAATAGTGGGCTAGTGTGGATACTGTAGAGTGCTGGGAGTTGTGGTGAAGGGAGGTGGTAGTGCAAGGGGTTGGTGTATGGGTGCATGCAGTGGTTGTGAATGTGGAGGCTTGTTATTGGATTTTGCCTACCCCACTGGGAATAGTATGAGTGGTAGTAGTAAAAATCACACAAGTTCCCCATTATTACATCATTCTAAAATGTACATAAATTGATGATATTTACTGAATTACTTGTATGTAATATTAAATTATCAGAATTTTTGTGTTTATCACATGCTGTTAGTGTCAATGTTTTTCATTACCAAAGTATATTAATTGTCATTTTTGTATTTATTAATTTAATTAAATTTAGTTTTAATGTTGAACATCATGTTTGTGTAATAATAAATAGAGTAACTAATTTCAAAATGACAAACATTGTTTTATTTTATGGCGAAGCATTTTAAACATTTCTTGTGTTCTTATGTTTCTTTATTTTTTATGAATTTTAAAAAAGGAAATATCAAAATTGTTACTTATAAAAATGTGGATATGGTTTATAGTGTAATTGAACATGGTTAAAATTTTTGTCTGTGTAAACTATAAATGTTATTTTATATCAATTACCAATGTTGGGATAGGTTAGTATACACACAAAATAAACATACATATTCTGTAATTTAATATTAAAATAAAATGTTATTCATCTATGACATGTAGAATTTGTCTATACATATTCATTTTACGGCAGTTTTCAGAAAATTGACATTTTACATTTTTTCCCAAAGAGTGTTGTTTTGTGATTTTGTTGTTAATGGACGGGGTTAGGTCTCTACAATAATATGTTAAAGTTTGTAGGTCTATTTTAAAATCACCCTGTATAGAAATTAAAATTATTTATTTGTGAGAGCATTCTGTCATCTACATGTTAGAGGATCAAAAACTATCCAGTTAAAATAAAGATGTTGTTGAAACTACTAAAAATTGGTAAAATTTATGGAAACAAAACTTACCTAACCTATAAATAATAATAATTTTGATTATGAAGTTTATTATGCTATGTTATGCAGACATTATTTTAGTGTAGTATTTCAATTCTTATTGCTTGCAAACACTTTATAAGCTCCTATAGTATTTTAACAATTTGAATGACTAATAAAATATCCTACTTTATTTATCATTTTATACATTTTTATGATATAATTACTAGTGGGAATGTCATAGGCAAATTGGAAGTTCCACATTTTTACTCAAAACATTAATTATTTGGGTTGATAACCTGGTAAAAATTCAATGCGGACATTTTCCAACAAAAGCTTTCTTCTTTTAAGCTTTAACAAATATATTATTATAAATAACTTGTTCATTCACAAATTATTATTTGATTTAAAAATCTATATTTCTGAAACAATTCCAAAAATTATTATTTTTGAAAATATAATTGCTTATATTTCTTGTTTAAAACTTTTTACAAATCCCAAACTTGTAGTTGATAATTTTCAAAAAAAATTTTATTTTTGAGATAAACAAACTAGTTATTTATTTACTGATTTTAACGAAAATTACCTTATGTTCTATTGCTGCTATACTATACTCTAATATGAATTTGGTTGAGCTTGTTTATATAAAACATTATATTTTCAATGTAAAAAAAAAACTAAATTTTGAAAATACTTTAAGAAAAATTTTCTCCATAATATTTTCAATATTTCAGTTCCATCTAGGGAAATATACAAACACATAGACAGTCATTCAAGACATTTCATTCACAACCATTTATATTATTTAAAAACCCACTAAAATTCATATTTTCATTAAGTATTTGTACTCTAATCTGTCTTTTTTTTACTGTCACAGTAATCCGAAAAGCAAAAACAAAGTCATTTTTCAGCTAACTTATTTGTCCTATTTGTCGAGGTAAACTATAAATGTCAGTTAATTCCAGTCAAACATAGCCTTTTAATATATGACACTATTACAATAAGATAAAAGAATGGCTTAATTGTCAATATTATCATAGTTATTATCTGCTGTTCAAGAATCTCTATACAATTAGTTTTATAATTTGAAACTAAACAATTAAGTAATTATAATATATTCCCTTCATTTGTCAGTGGAAGAAGTATATTGTTGTTTGAGCAAGTTTTAAATAAAATTTTAAAATTGAGTCTTAAATTGCAACTTGGCAAGCACATATAGCTCAGCATGTATAGCTTTTTTGGTCTAGTTGTTGCATTTATTTCTTAGATTAGCATTGGTTGACAAATTAGAGTTTTAGCTTCTAAAGTAGATGTAGACAATTAATTAATTTTATAACAAATTTAAAGTTGCTTTAAATTTAAATGTCAAGTGATTCTGATTGGCTTTTACAGTTGCAAATTTTTCTACACTTACCATGCAAGTGGAGTTCAATGATTTAAGACACAGCTTTAATTGTTTATTAACTATGTCAACCAATTAATAATAAATGCCATTTATACACTGGCATATCATAATAACATTGTGAATATCAAATTCAACATGATGACATTCATTTTGGACCAAGTACAATGCATCCATTATAATATTCACTTAAATAATAGATTTGACTTTGACTCACATATTATTTGAACTATTTTATCCTACTCATGTAAAATTTATAGTTTTATGTTTTGTTTAACAATTATAAAGATTACGTTAACTGTCATCGTATAGATAAAATAACTAATTATTATGGTACTTGTCGTATAATCAGATTCAGTCTGATAATCTTCATGACTCGTACAATAATGATCAACTATTTTGACATTAAAATTATGTCAACACTGAAAAAAAATATAAATATCTAGATATCCCAAAATTTATAAAGATTAAGCTTATATTACTAAAATTTATATAAAAGAAACTAATGACTGTATATGTTTCAAAACAAAATTCCTCATTCTCACCTGCACACGTTTGTCCCATTCGATTGCTACCTTTTTGGACCTTTTTAATATGAACAATTAAATTAAAAATATGGTACATAAGTAGTTGAGAAACCAAAGTAATTTTTCTTGAAAAATTTTGAATATTTAATATTAATTGTATGTATACTATTGGCCGATTTAAATCTGAATTAAAAATTAATTTTTGTTTAATATCACTCAAACTGACAATAACTAAATATTTTAATTTTTAGAAAATATGGTACACAAATATAAAACATATTGTTTATTAACAATGCTTTTAATTTATTTTTCATTTACAATGGAAATTTTATTAATTTATTAAATGATAATGTTCTTGGTTTACTCTTCAGCAACTGTGGATTTTATTATAAAAAACCAAAATGTTCAAATGGAACTACAAACAGAAATTAAATGCATTTACACTAACATTTAAAAGTACCAAAAGTTATTAAGTAATACAGAAACATTATTATTCATAATACTGCAATGTCAAATTTAATACTTACGAATTTCACCAGAACAGGTACCATTTTCTTCTATACCATTTTGTACTGTGCCTGGCACAGTGTCCTTTTTACAATCACCCATATTAGTACAATTTCGTAAACAATTCTTACAACAGAGAGGTGCCATCATTCACGATAATGAAAACTGCAGAAACAATGATTGATTAAAAGCAATTTCATGTAAAGCAGGAATATATTAATGTTTTTTTTCTGATAATTTCGATAAGAACATCTCAAAGACAAGTTAAGTTCATGCAACTTACATATGATAATTTTTTTAACACAAAATTTTATCTACCGTACGTATAAAATACCCTTGACCTTCTTGTTCACTACTGCAAAAAGCATTTGTCATTTAAATTTAAATGATATTTTGACCGACTGATACATTTACATAAAATATTATATTAATTATATAACGAAGAAAAAAACAAGTAATACATAACCTGAAACACAAAATAACTACCTTTATTCATAATGAATTTTATAAAACTACTTGATATTAATAAATTTCAATATATTTTCTTATAAATTTAAGTAACCAAGTAGATATAACAACTACTACAAACGCTCAATTACTAAACTACGTCAAATGTAAATTGCGGGCATCGTATGAGGTGATCGCCTGATCCATTCCAATTGTTTTATTTCTGTCCAGAACAGGATTCAGGTACTTTTGCATGACATTTAACACGTAATGTACACGTGCTGAAAAAATAATAGGCTTTTATGGAATGGTGTTATATTAAAAGTTAACATTTAAACTTATTAAAAATTCTACACTCAAAAAAAACAATTTATAAATGTACGTCATGACCTCAATATTCAAATTTACTACTGAGTAATTTGAACTTGACATAATTCATTATAATTTATCTACAGCGTGTTCACTTATAGGAAAATACCGCAAAGTATTCGTTTAAATATGTATGAATTAGTGCTGATGTCATAAAGTAGATATCACTCCATTTATATTTTTAGTTACTTATAACAATACCTACAATAAATTTCAAAATCAAATTTTTATAAATATAGAGATTTGGACTGTATAAAATATGTTTGTAATAATTAAACAAATTTGAACCTAAGTATTATACACCGTGTCCGTAAAGTAACAAATAAATTCAATAAAGTTGTAATTAAGAAAAGTTTAGGAAAACGCTAAGACATGTCAAGTAATTAAACAAGATTGGCTTATTTTTGTGATGTTTCTTTGTTTTTCTCTTCAACTGTAAAAGTTAGAGGCAACTAGACAATTTTTTCGTATTTAAATAATTCTTTAAATTCTCTATTCAACTACCTACATACATAAAGTTTTTTATACGTTTCTTAACAATGTTTTTGAGAAAAATGAGTTCGAATATAAGACTTAAGTTCTTGACATGTTTAATAAAATTTTACGTTTCTATTGAAAGGGAAAAAGTGAAAATGTATGCACCAAAATAAATAATTTTAAATACATTGTTTAAGCTAAAAATATTCTGTTTATTCTTTTTTAAAACTTAAGTAAATGTTCAAAATGGTGTCCATTTACAACTTGACAATGCTCAAGATGATATACAATTCTTGTGGTAGATTATCCATAACAGCTGGTGAAATCAAACAAATGTGATTAGATTTAAGTTTTACATATGTTTAACAAAAGTTTAGTTTCCTAATGAAATTTTTGATGTGTAAACACCAAAATAAATAATTTTGAATAATGCATTGCTAGTAATAATGTTGTTGTGGTGGACTAAATAATTTCTATGTGATCTTAATCGAATTCAAGTAGTTTTTGTTCAATAAAAAATAAATTAAACTAAAACGAATAAAGAATCGCAGATCTCAAGCAAAACAAAACACTAAATAATTAGTGTGTTAGATTAGAGTGTTTGAGTTCAAATTTACCTGTTTAAAACAAACGCTAAAAACAGTCCAACATGTGTGTAACTGAAAAAGGACGAATTGAAATATTAGTGATGATTGGTGTTGATGACAGAATTCGAACGCATGATAAGGTACATCAGTTATTATTGCGATTATTCAAATCATCCTCCTATTTCTTAATCTACAATTAGTAGAATTGAAGTGATCGAACTACCTATAGGGAATATGAACAAGTACGAGATTTGACTAAAATGGGAAGACTTTCGATCAGCGAAGATACTCAAGTAGATCTATTGTTGGTGATCCAGGATAATTCTCACAAAACCCTTCACACTTTGGCGTGTGGTTTTAATGTTGCAAAAACAACAATTGGCAAGTTGTTTAAATGGGTAAAGTACTATCCCTATAAAGTACAGTTCGTGCATGAGTTGACAAAAGATGATTTAGATAGATGGATTCAGTTTTGTGATCGAATGATGGAAAGATGTCACGAAAAGCCGGTGTTCGTAAAGCATATCATATTATCGATGAAGTCACGTTTTGTCTAAATAGAACTGTGAACCGTCGAAATTGTCGAAATTGGGCAGAAAGGAATTCTCACTGGATGCTGGATATTCATACATAGTATCTTCAAAAGGTTAAAGTTTGAGCTAGTATTGTTGACAATATAATCTTACGGCAATTTTTCTTTGAAAAAACATTAATTCGACCACGGAATCCTGCATTTCTTCAAGATGATCTTATTTCTACTCTAATAGAACTGTACCCAAACCAAGAAGAAGCTGATCTACCCGATGTAGTTTGTGGTATCACCAGGAGGGTGTACCACCACATTATGCAGCAGTTGTGCGGCACTACTTAGATGGGGTATTGGAAAATAGATGGATCGGAAGACGAGAGTCAATGGAATGAGGTCTTCCGATCTTACGCCGCTTGATTATTTTTTGTGAGGGCACCAAAACCAGCTAAACAACTTAGAAGAAACAACGTATCCGCCTGAAAATTCGTTTTATTCCATCAACTATTACCGATAATGTGGCACAAGAATGTATTTATCGTTTTGAGCATTACGAAGCTGTAAATTGACACCATTTTGAACATTTAGTTAAGTTTTAAGAAAGAAGAATTAGGATAATATTTTTAGTTCAAACGATGTATTTAAAATTATTTATTTTGGTGCATACATATTAAAACTTTCATTAGAAAAGTGAAGTCGTATTAAACATGTCAAGAACTTTAATTCTAATATTCGAATTCATTTTTTCTCAAAAACACTGTTATGCAACGTATAAGAAACTTGATGTAGTTGAATAGAGAATTTAATGAATTATCAAAATATAAGAAAAAATGTCTGATTGCCTGTAAAAAAAGTCGATGATGCCATAACTTTAATAGTTGAAGTAAAAAAATAAACATCACAAAAATAAGCCAATCTTGTTTAATCGCTTGACATGTCTCAATGTTTTCCTGTTAGTTACTTTAAAAGTAGGTATTTATTTAATAATTTTACTAACAGTTTTTATCTACAATCCGGTTATTCAGGGTGTCCGTGATATAAGCAGCATTATTTAACAAACGTGTACCCAAGCCCTTTATGAACATAAAGCTGTAGAAATTTTTAATCTAATGTAAAAAAATTGTAAATTTTCGCGTAAAAATCTATCATGGATACAGGCCTGTACATTCTTTACCATGAAGCATATTTAAAAACAAATACAACTTTGCTTTTATTGATAAAATATCATGTTACCTTTACTATTAGAGTACTTTTTCGACCAAGGTCGCCAGCTGTTTTAATAAAAATTAGTCAAACGTATTTCTTTAACTCATCCAAGTTTGTTTGTATGTTGTAAAACACTATTGATTATTAATTTAATTATTTATGTATTAGTTTATAAACTTATTTCATAAATATCTTAAATTGACATAAGTTTTATTTACATTAATTTGTATGAACATAGTTTTTACTACAATTTACGCAAAATTTTATGAAATTCATTTATCATTTAGATTTTAACTATTTTCACAAAATTTCAATTATACACAATACAAGGGAGTGCAAATATTAATAATATAAAGATATTTATCAAATAATTTAACGTCATGTTAAAGCGGTTTTGTAAAAATGAAAGTTATTTAAAAAATGTGTCCGTATTCAATAATACATATTACAAATGGTATTTTATAAACTTGTAAAATTAACACACCACTATAAATTTTATGGAAGAAAATAAAACTTTTTATTTTAAACGGCAATTAGCAGATATTTATAATAACATCTGGGAACATTCATTAACGGTATTCTGAAATTGTATGCGTCATACCGAAGCCGTTCATTCGGCTTTGGTCACTGGTTAAAGGTGTATAGTTAACCAGCCGTTTATTGTTACAAACAGTAGACCAAATTAAAAAGCAGGAGCGGGCTGAATACTTTAATCGCAAATACTTTGAAAACTATGCAATAGACACATAGTTTATGAGTGTTTTTTTGTCGCGCATATTAAGATGCATCTGCCGTTAAAGTAAGATTCTTATATCTTTGTATATAAACGCAAACTTAAATAAAATAGGAAAGCCACCCAAATAAAAGACAACTAGGAAAATAAATAGAGGACAATTTTTATGAAAAATAAAATTAAAATAGAGTTAGTTTGAATGGCGACTACGCAAAATATGCCACACTAATTTGGTCCATTGGGAAAATTTAAATACATTTAAAAGAGAAACCGAATGAATGTTGAGCGTTCTTGAGTGTGCAGAAATGTTAGATTATAGTTTAAATAACATAAAATTAATGTAAGCAACCAGAATAAACAGTCGCTAATGTTGTACGTGCTTTTACTTCGACCATTATCCAACTTTTAACTTGTATATTGGCAAGCGCTCTAATTAAATCCATTGAATCAACATAACCTTGCTTAATTTGTTTGTTTGCATGTTTTTTGGCCGAGGATTCGAGATGCAGAAATTCTCTTGTCTCCAAGTACTATTGTAATTTCCACATGTCTACTAGAATTTTGCCAAATCTGCCAGGACTTCCACACCCAGTAGAAATTTTTAACCAAACATCACATTGACACGGAAGCTATGATTTTACTTCCTTATCCGTGAAGAAGCCATATTTTTAAAATTTTTCTCTACTGGAAAATTTACTGCCCTCGATTAGGCTTGAACGCTCGTCTCTTGAGTGTAGAGATAAACATGCTAATTTTCACATCTAAAAAAATAAAAAGAACAGGGTATTAACGAAAATTAAAAATAAAAAAATTGTTCCGTTTAACGAAGAAAAGTGCTAGATCAATATCGATGGAACTTGTACAGCTTATAGATTACATCGCTGATACAAACTTGATTTTTGTTTCATCTTGATATCTCAATCGGTTCCAAATTACATTATAAAACTTCTCGGGAGTAAACGCACTCGAGATAATATGAAATGTACTCGACCGTCGATCGGATAATAGTTTTCGAGGTACGAAGCGTGCGCCGCCATTATACAGGTCGGTGGTGAGGAGGAAGGAAAAATAAGCGTTGCGGAATTCTTGAAACCTTAGAAAAACTCAAACAAAGATATTTTTGTAAACAATAATATAAATGATTGTCAAATTTGTAAAATAAATAAATATGACAGAAATCATATCAAAATCCTCTAAATATAACCCTAACCTTCAATCGACCGTTTCATACTGTACACATTGACAATTTCCAAATTAGTAATCAAAAATATTTAAAATCAAAATATCGATTTAGGTAATTTTACAAATCTATTGTTAAAAATCAGATATGGCTTTTTTTATCCGTAGCCCTCTTCCTCTTTACTCCCGTAATCTATATAGATATATTTTTATTATCTAATATATGTATTGTCTACAACGATGTAATCCTTTAACTTTCAATAACAAACATTTCTTTCTTATATTCATTGCTATTGTTAGATATTAATTATAGATAATATTGTACATGCGCTAAAACATAAAGTGCATCCGGGAATTTTCAATTCTAGGAATTCAGTGCTCTATCCGACTGCTTCTTAAACTGTTTAACTCGAGCTATCACAGTATTATTGTGCAAGTAATATAGGGTATTCAGTATATAAGGCACATCACTTGATACGCACAAAAAATGCTTATAAACCATGTGTCTAAAAATTACATATTTTTCGAAATGTTTACAATTAAAGTTTTCAGCCCGTCCCTGCATTTTAACTTAGTTTACTGAGTTCAACAAAAAATAACTGGCCGACTGTACATCTTTAGTAGGGCATGACGCATGCGATTTTGGAGAACCATTAATGCATGTTCTCAACCGATTATTAAATGCTCGCAGATGTCAAGATACGCTAATTACTGTTTAAAATAAAGGTTTAATTTTCTTCCTTAAAATTTCTAGTGATCTGTTAATTGTGCAGGTTATAATTTTTTTAAAATAAAAACCAGTGTTTTACTTAATAGAGCGCATTTTCAGTAGATTTGTATTATTGAATATGAAAACATTTTTTCAAATAACTTTCATTTTTAAAAATGTTCTACTTTGCATTAAACCATTTGAACCTAATGTTAAATTGCTTTTGGTAAGTATCTTCATATTATTAATATTTGCAATCAATTATTTCTGTATAATTTAAATTTTGTGAAAATAGTCTATAATCTAATTTGTATGCAGTCAAAATTATAACGGATCAATCAGGCTTTAATTTTATGCATGCCTACTAAAACTGAAGCTTATGTCAATTTTAGTTATTTATCATGTAAGTTTTACAATCATTAATTCATAAATAACTTATAATTAATAAGCATTAGTGTTAGTAAAAGTAAATTTAGATGATTTAAAAGAATAAGTTCGATTGCTTTTTATTAAAACAACTAGCAATCTTGCACAAAAAAAAGATATTAACAGTAAATGTAATATAATATTTTGTTAAAAGAAATTACGTTTCATAGAAAGCGTATACAGCCCTATGTGCATAATAGATTTTTATGCGAAAATTTACAAACTTTTTTTGAATTAGATTAAACATTTTTACGCATTTGTGTTCACAAACTGTCTTGGAGCACGTGTGTTAAATACCCGGTATAAGCTTATAAGTTTAATGAAAAGAAGAAAATAAATGGAAAAGTTATCTACAACTAAGTTGTAGAGTTTTTTGACTGTGTTTTGTGTAACCTTTGAGGTACACTGGAATAATTTGCGAGGGGCGTTTGCAGAGATGTTTGGAAGCCGCGGGCAACTTTTGAGAGGCATGAGTTGTCTCTATGTACTGTCGTGAGCATTTGAAAGTACACGATCATCACCCCACCCTTCAATTTATTTTATTTGACTTCTGTGAACTAGATTTTCAAAACTTATTTCTGAAGATACGTTTAAAAATATTTATAACGGTGAGGTATCATACATTTATTTAACTTTTTATGACAACAAATTATTTAAAAGATATAATTTCGCAACCAAAGTTAAATGTACACTTTCAATTGCTTCCCATGGTACATGTTACCAATAGTTCATAAAGGCATATTTTTAGAATACAGGGTGTCCTGTATATAAAGAGCATTATTTTACACACCTGTAGAGATCATAAATATGTAAAAAATTTTAACCTACGTGGAAAAGAAACGTTTGCAATTTTTCGCGTAAAAATCTATCATGAATGTAGACCTGTAGATGCATTACTATTTAAACGTGATTAATACATAAATACGCTTTATTTATTTACAATTATCAAGTTACATTTGCTGTCAAAGAACATTTTTCAGTCAAGTTTGCCAGCTGTTGTAATAAAAAGTATTAATTTTTATGGCTTAAGATTGCTTTTTCTAAAAACTATCACTTATTAATTATAAATATTTATGAATGATTATTATGTAAATATCTAAAATTGAGATGTTTTAATTAGGTCAAATTTATATGAAATTAATTTACTATTTAGTTTTCACTCAATACGATATTTATCAAAAACAATTTAACGTTGTTAAAGCGGCTTAAAGCAGTGTAGGGTAACATTTTCAAAAGTGAAAATTATTTAAAGAAATGCTCTCTTATTCAACAATACGAATACAAATGTATTAAAAATACCTTGTTTTTATTTTAAAGAAATTATAAGTTTATACAATAACATCACTAGAAATTTTAAGGAAGATATTTTAAACAAAATTAACGTATCACATTTTCGGTTTTTCATAAACAGCTGGGAACATGCATTAATAGTATTCTGAAATCGTTTGCGCCATACCGAGCCCGAACGTTCGTTCGGCTTCGAGTATATGGTTGAATACAGTAGGCCAACTTAAAAAGCAGAGACGGGCTGAAAACTTTAATTGCAACTATTTCGAAAACTATGCAATTTAGACCGTGTCTAGTTTATAAGTGTATTTTGTCGTATATACCAATGTATCTGCTGTTAAAGTAATGCTTCTTATATCTAAGACACCCTATATAATAAGACCATACAATTACTAGTATTGTCAATCTATAATTATAAGGTTAATCCAACAATATCTTTTTTTAGTTGCTTGTGAAACGTTGTTGCGAATATTCCATTCGTCGTACATTTTACTCTTACAATAACGATAGGGTGCGCAAAAGTTTCAACATAAATCGAGGGTCTAATATCAGAGGGGCGTGTCACCAAAAATCATGTATTTAGTTTATATACGTACGTTAATGCATGTTCCTTACTGCATCGCATAACAGAGAGGCATGTAACACAAACAAATCAATCAGACAATATGGTGTAACCACAGAACAATTAAATAAGTAGAACCAGCATATGGCAGTTTTAAAGCAAGTAATAATGAAGCAGGAGTGGGGCATTGAATTTAGCACCTTTTAAAAAGT
>JAHWXV010174542.1:0-10677 GCA_024586415.1 Phrixothrix hirtus
GAGATTAGATATCACTTTTACAAGTAAAAGTAATCAACTGACATTACTGCTGAAATTTTTACGCAGTTTGTTTATTGTAAGTTCAATTGTTATTCTTAACCTTACACGCTTGATTGAAATTACATGTAATTGTTTTAATCGTTCCTAAAATAAATTATTATTTTCTGTTTGTGAGAATTTTAAGTTTAATTATTTTCGTCAAATCCTCCATATCTCTAGAACTACAAATTTTAGATACCACATATGGGGTATCGCTGAACCCAGAAAAACAACAACTTTTTATTTCTTGCTAAAAATTAAGGGAGTTCCATTAAAAAAAAGTCGATGACGTCATAGGTACCACAGCAGTTAACAAAAAAAATAAAACTAATGTCCATAAAATTCCTAGAAAAATACTAAAATCGACGTGTCTGAGCTTTTCTTCCAACCAGCGATGATAAAACATATATTAATTTTATTCCTTACTTTATACACACGCTGTATAGTGTGTCCCTGCATTGACTTCACTATAGGCGTAATTGATCAAAAATTTTGGAATCTCGTTTTGATGTTTTGAGATCCAGGCCTGCTTTGTTTGAAAAGTACATTTTTACTTTTTAAAACCCAAGATGGTCATGACAGTTGAGAAAAAATTGTTTTATGTTGAAGTAAAGTGCCATTTGGGTCAATAATACGGCAAAATGTTACTAAGAAAAATTGTTTAGAATATGAGATTACGTCCATATGCAAAGTTTTGCAAATATCGGATCAGTTTGACTAAATTAGTATTTAATTTGCATTCTTGCATTGAAACTACAAAAACAAGTATATTGTATAAGTTGTCAAAAAAAAAATTAATGTATGTTTCTAATAAATATTTTATTAAAAAAAATGAAATACATGACAATTACTCAATACGAATTTTCCAAGATCGTCACATTTTTCCACTCTAACTCGAAACTTCTCAAATACTTTTGTTATGGTTGTTGCGTTAATTTCACCTATAGCATCCCTGACTTTTTGTTTTAATAATTGAAGGTGACCATGAAGATGACATGAATAAACCTTTTGTTTCAAGTAACCCCATAAATAAAAACCTAATGGGGTCAAATCAGGCGATCTCGCTGGCCAATGTATTGGACAATATCGTCCAATCCATCTTTCGTGAAAGTGCTGATTCAAAAAATGTGTAACCAGGCAAATTGAATGTGCTGGACATCCGTCTTGTAAAATAACAATCTTCTAAATTGACGTTTTCCACAGCAGGTTAAAGAAAAGCTTTCGAGCAAATCCAAGTGGCGAATAATTTTATCATATCTTATTGCACACCATACATTTATTTTCTTATAACGTTGACTGTTAATTATTATACGAAAATGTAAATTTTCATGAACCCAATACGTACAATTTTGCGAATATACGACGCCATTTGTTGTAAAAGTTGACTCATCCGTAAAAATGATTTTTTTATAAAAATATCTATCTACCAAAATTTTATCTCCAATCCACAACAACACAGCAGTCGATGACAATCATCTCCATTTTCTAATTTATGATTGTAAATGGGCTTAAACCGTTAAATTTTATTTTTTTTGGAGAATTCTGTGTATGTGCGATTTACTTATTGATAATTCAGCAGACAGTTCTTTCAATGATAACCGATGATTAATGTTGACGGAGTGTCTCACCAACAGTGTAGCGGCATCGTCATGATCATGAACTATTTTCTTTTTCTTTACATTAAGCACGCTTCCAGTTTCTGTAAATTTTTTTATAAGGTTTTTTAATCCATTGATAGAAATTGTCACCATTAGAAATTTCTCATGAAACATAACACTTGATTAGATAAACACGCTGTTCTAAAGTCAACATTTTAAATTAGAACACAAACGAACAAGTTATTTACAAACAATAAAAGATAAATAATTGATTTCAAGCAGATTATTTTAGATTTCATTTTAATCTTAGATTATTGATAATAATTCATTTGTTTTTTTACACAGAATACTTGTTTCTGTAGTTACAATGCAAGAATACAAATCAAATACTGATTTAGTCAAAGTAATTTAATATTTGTGAAATTTTGGGCATGGGCAAAATTTCATATTCTGAATAACTTTTCTTAATAACATTTTGTCGTATTATTGACCGAACTGGCACTTTACTTCAACATAAAATGATTTTTTCTCACTTGTTATGACCATCTTGGATTTTAAAAAATAAAATATTTCGACATTGAAAATTTTGGACGAAAACAATACTTCTCTATACTATATTTTATATAGGTAAGAGAAAGTAAAAATGTGCTTGACATTATTTTCAGACCAAGCAGGCCGGGATCCCAAAACATCAAAACGAGATTTCAAAATTTTTGATCCATTGCACCTATAGTAAAGTTAATCAGAGGGCACAGTGTATACCGGTTGTCTCAACAAAAACTGCTGACGACGTGTTCTGTAAACAGTGGCACTTTCTTATGAAACCAAAAGATCTTTTCTAGGGCTAGAAGGAAGAAATATCGTGTTATTTCAATTTCACTCGGAGGCCGGCTATTGTAGGGGAAACTGAGACCCCTCTTCAGTCAAGAATACGAAGGTAAAGTGAAGATAAGTTTAGAAAAATATTCGAAGATAGAAATTAGTCAAAACACCGTACCAACACTTACCTCAGTGGAGATGTCTATGCAGACTCAGGAAACCACTTGAAACCTAAAACAAGCGGCATCAGCGATCAAACCCAGAACCTCGGGAATGCTAGACTGTTAACCGTTACTTAGGTTTACCAAACAAAGTCGTTGATAAATGCAGTCGGGTTATCCCAACTGCCTTAATCTTCTCAAATGGAATTACCCTTCCCGCAACATCACATTAGAAAGCACTTTTCATTAGAAAAAACACAACTCCAAAATTTTTATTAATCGTAGTATCTATATAAAAAACAACAGTTAATTGCTTGTACAAAATAATGGCCTCATAGCGTGGTTTCCAGAAATTCTTCGCCAAACAACTATTCCAAGTAATCTACAAGAATCAGTATATTTATGCGGGAAATGTTCTCGTAAGCTGGGTTGACATTTATTTCGCCGTTTCAAAGAATTTTTCAGCAGACCTAATTGTTTGCACCGCCTGTGTATATTTAGTTTATAGTTTGAACCTATTTATATATCTACTTATTTTTAATCTGCATTTTTTAATTTTGTACATTTTCCATGAACGCTTCCAAAAAGCATAGTATTTTAGTGCTTACTGAACGTCGCTCCCCCACTTCGTTGTTTTTCAAACTGTAACCGCCGTACTCTTCTCGCTGAGGTGTTGATAGTAGCACCACTTTATGTCGTTTCTGTCGTTTATTGCCAATAATGGCATTACAAACCAAATCCCAATTGCATTAATTACAACATAAAATAGATCCATTTCATGTCGTGTTCAATAACATAATTATTGTGCAGCTTGCAACCTCCAGCTATAAAACAAGAAATCTGTCGTTTACTATTCTCTATCGTTCCCAGCTATCCAATACCTTAAATTCCTTTGTGTTTCCTACAACTAATTGCAAGTTAAAGAAGCCATAGCTTAAGGTAAACAAATTACGTCTTTTATTTCATTTTTTTATCTTGTTTTATATCACATTCTAGTTATTTGCAACCAAATCTCTAATCTCCCCGTAACAAGTTTCGACAAGTTTCTAATCTGCCGTGTCCCTTTGAAACCTATGAATTTTACATAAACCTTAATTTAAATCGGATATTTTTATATGTGTGTATGTTATTTTGTAAACTCCCCCAAATTTGCTACAAGATTAAATACTTTTACTTTAAACAACACCTACTACACTCCGCTTAAAATATCGTAGAGTTAAAACTTGTATAAACCCCACAGCAATATTGATTTAATCACATTAGTTAACATAAGACATTGTCAGGCTTTACTGCACACCAATCATGTGATAATGCTAAAATTTTAGGGAAAGTTAAAAGCAGGAAAAGGTTTTTCACAAATAGTCGTTCATCAATTAGTTCAACGATGAAGATAAAGTTTGCAAAATTTGTACATGGGAAAAAGCTGTCCCGTAGAAGGAAGCGTTTTCTATATATTGCGATTAAAAGTTTTAATCTTCATACTTTTGGGCACTCCGTTCCATATTACTTTAGAGCTAGACTAAATTGTGTTTTTTAAACGCGGCGTCCTCAGTTTAGCCGGATCCAGCTTAATAGATTTAATAAACCTGTAGACGCTTTTTGATTCACACCTAACCGCTTTGAATAACTTTATTTTTGCAGCTCTCGATAAAAATAGCGTATTTGTACCGTTTTATAATTTTGCTAAAACTTTCACAGAAGTTTAACAGTATGTAAGACGGGGTTTGTCTAACTTAAAACCCGTTTTTGGCCAGGTTAGCCTTGGAAACAATTTTAGTCACTCAACTGACGTCTTGCAACATTAGTAGTGTTTGTAATCGTCACATTGATCAGTTCCTTTCGATTATATTTGATAGCGAATTTAGGCACTGTAACTTTAAACGGCATTTGTTGTTAACAATCTGTCCAAGTGTTCTCAGCGTGCGGTTATTAAATGTATGTGTGCTGAAGGTTTGTAAGCATTGCAAATTTGTACGATGTGATGAAACCGCGACACGCCTCAAGTTTCTCTTGCATAAATATTTAGATTAGTAAATTTTAGGGAAAACTTGATGCTTATTTATGGCGTATTTATTTAAATTAGTTAAAAACCATTTCTTTAATTTAGGACATCCTGTATATTTCATTTTAATTATTATTTTTGTAATTACCGAGTTTTCAGCAAACATTTATTTAGCTATTCATTTATTTACTTTTTAGTTACCGTTGTATTAATTAATATTAAGATTAGGTATATTTTACAGTTTTTTGTATGAACTATTAATCTAACAGTTCAAGATTCTTGACCTGAGACAACAAAACATTAGCTATGTAATTCAAGGGGTTTGAACTCTGTGCATAAATAATACGAACGACCCGGAAAGCTTAGATAAACGTACGTTACATTTTAACTATTGATGGACATTTTTACATCATTTTAATTGTCTTATTACTTTATATTAATTAAAATGTAACTTATTTGTTTAAGGATTATCTCGTTTTAATAACCACTTTATTATGTATAACTTTGATTTTTGTTAATTCATGTAATTAAGCCTATACCACTGTTTTTGTTAATTACTTTTAATTAGAAACAGTCCCATAAATGTTTGTTACTACTGTTTCAAGCGCATTAAATCGCACACCCGATGTTATATTAATTAAGTGTAAAATATATTAATAATGCGAATTAGGCTACAAGAAACCTGTTTCTCCTCGAGCTTGCAGATAACAATTTCATATAAAAGCTCGCATTGTAATGTTGACCTTTAGAGAAAGTATACCGCCTTCGTTGGTAGAGCATCTCGACCGAGAATTCAAATAACACAAATAATAGTTAAAAGGGAGAATTCACCCTATAACCGAGAGGTGATTTAATCCTTTGCAAAATGAATATTAAAATTACTGCACTAAACCGAAATATATTTTTGCTACGTTTCATAATTCGAATTTAATTTCAGAATAACCGTACTTTTAAATACAGCCCGTGCCATTTCTAAACTAAAAGAAATGGAACGCTCTGCAAGCGATTTACCGCATTTAAATTAAAATAAATTGCAAGGTGTGTTTACTTGTATTTGTAATTTCTGGATTCAATCAATGAACAAAAGTGAACTTTTCGCTAGGTCAAGAATTATTAATAATAACACTCACCGAGGTGGGAAATACACTTTGGATCCACCTCGTATAGCTGCGAAAAGGTTACCAATCGGAAGGATCTCTTCAGCCAAGTGCTGGCAGGAACCCGTCGGTGGATATCGAGCCACGATCCGCTAATTAATCCCAGGTTAAGTATAAATAATTTAACATCAAATGATAATTACCTAAACCAAATTTCACTCGCGTAGACAACAAAGTTAAAACACAATATTATCCGAGCTTCGCTAGTAAATGACATTTTGTACATTAGAGGGGTGAATCAATAATTTCGATTGTTAAAAGTAGCATAAAATAGTGCATTGTCACGACGTCTACGTTCAGTTGCTAAAAGAGAAACGGCCGACTTCTAACTTAATTTGGTTCATACCTATAATTGAATTCAAACATTGCAAAAATTGCTTTATTACGTTTAATAAATGCTTTTTCTGTTATAAAGCCTTATTCCTGAAGATAAAATTATACAAGCAATTAATAAAGGATTATATTACAAAGGTAATATAACCACACTTCATGTAATTACTTACAAAATACAAATAAATAAAAATCAAAGTGAAATACAGATCGAAACAACATGCATGAAAATTATCCTAAGTACAAACTTAATTGCTAATAGTCTAAGTACATTTACAATGCTTCATAATTAAATACAAGTAAAAGTAATATTGTGAGGTGTACACCTAGCCCATTAAGAAATAGAAAAGTGCACTTAGCTTACTAGCTACAACTTAATTAAGATCAAAGGTGTTAAATGAGCTAATTAGAACAAAAGTTATGACACAAATGTATATACAGAGTGTACAAAATTAAAACTAGTTAACAACCATAAACCAGTAGTGTTTATAACTTCCAGTTCACACTGGGAAGCAGCCGTGTAAATAATTTTATCTTGTACGTAATTGAAGTAAGTTTTAGATAGTTTCCGCAGAATCCAGCGTACAGTCCTGGCCCCAAACTCCGACTTGCGAGCCAAAATTGAGGTACTTGTAACACTGGTAAATTATCCCGTTATAAGTTTTAATGCTTAAACCACAGCACGTTACAACGCGAATGCAAGCAATGTATTGCGTATTTAACTGTGAAGGAATGGTTCCGAAAATTTAAGACTGGAAAAGCGGGGATGGCTAGATGAATTGTGCACTGCTTCAACAGACAGCAATATTGCATACGTGGAAGGTCTAATTTCAGACCAGCGTCAAATTTCAATCAGAGCGATTTCAGAAAATTTTGTAGTGTGTGTAGGATCTGTGCACAGCATCATACGAGAACTGGGTTGTAAAACAATACACCATGATCTCCTCACCTTTTATCTGAGGACCAAAAGTGCTTGCGAGTACCTTTACAACACCTCACGGAGTATAATCAAATTGTGGTGACTTGCTCTTATCAATAATTGCTGGCGACGAAACTTAGTGTCATTATTTTGAACCATCCAGTAAGTTGTCATTGATCCAATGAATACATTCAAGTTCACCACCACCAAAGGAATTTAAAGGACATTCTTCTGTTGACAGTCTTTACAACTGCGACGGATCCTTGCTGACAGACTTTAACGAACCTTAAATGAACATCAAAGCAACCCTGCACAATGAAATTCTTAACAAACCTTATCAAGCAATAATATGAAAACGTCGTGGAAGCTTCCGCGTAGTGTCGTTCTGCTTCACGAGAATGTTCGGCTCATGTCGCCAATATAGTTAAAGAAAATTCGCAACAAAAGGAACAAAAACATTGTAGAATATGCACATATAACCCAGATTTATCACCTTGCCATTTTTCTGTTTTTGATTCACCAAAAAGGGTGTTAAAAGTAACCGTTTGCAGTCCAGCACGGAAGTACAAAATCTCGTGAAAGATTGTCTCAATCAGCAACCACAAGAATTCTATTACCAGGGTATGCATTGGTCGGTCAAACAATTATACGACGGGTTGTTTTTATATTCCCAGACTAGGTATGAATACAAAAGACTAGAAAAAGAACAAACATTTATTTTGAATAGAAGTATTACAACGTTTTATAACAACTTTAATACATTATAAAAATATTCTTCCGTGTTGTCCGCAAAATGGCGTTCAAGAGCAGCTATAAGTTCATCATCGTTCCTAAATTCCACCGCCTTTGAGTTTGGCCCATGAGGCCAAATCTGGACAACAAAACCATATTTGGAAATGGCAGCTTTAGAAACTTTAGACTTGTGCAGTGACGCATTGTCATGGAATAACGGAACATCTTTGTTGGTTTTCCTCACTTTTTCACTTTGATAGATTATCTGAGGCAATGCACATAATCAATCCTTAAAATTCCTTGACTGCCCAAAAAACGGTTCCAATTATTTAGCCTGCAGAAGGGGTGATATTAAACTTCTTGGGATGGCTGGAACCCTTAATATACCACTACATTGATTCTTGTTTTGATTCAGGATTAAATTGATGGACCCAGGTTTCATTTCCCAAGTCAGACAAGTCGATTGATAACAGAATCCGGTTCATCTCCACATGTTTCTACTCAGACATGAATTTAAATCGGCAAAAGCATTCTCAGCACGCACCTCGCGCTTACCTTAGTTATTAGAAGGTATTCGTGTAGAATTCTGAACACCGTGAGTTCTGAAACTCGCAATAATGCTGCTAATGGCTGTTTCTTTATTTTTGCATCCTCCTGCACCAAACACCTGGTTTTTCAATAACATCTGAAGTGACCACGTCAACAAGACAGTCTGGACGGGGATCATCATCCAGTGGTTCTCGACATGTTTAACCAAATTTGACATTTCCAAATAAGTTTTGCAGTTTTTTCCTGTTTTGTAATGAAGATGATTACAACTCGATATTATTATTTATTGATTTTAACACGTGACAACACAAACTGACATAAAAGAACTAATATTACGGCAATTGCTTTGTAACTTTTCACAAACATCACAAAGGTATACGTGATAAAAAATTGCATTCAAATTAAAAAGTCAGGGAACATAAAAGCGACCCCACGTATATGTGCCTTAATCGTGGTAGTAATTATTTGTAAATATATTTTTTAATAAACTTTTTATGGGCCAAAGTTGTGTTTCAATTGAACAAACCTCGTACGTTGACAATATAATTTGGCACTGCTATTTATAAATGCTCTGGCATTATTGATTGGTTGATAATGCGTAGTTTGCTTGAGCTATGAGTCGTAATCCAAGTTATATATGATACGCTACAATCTTGAAATAAGCTTCATGTGAACAAAACAAGTGTGAAATATTCTGACGTAATGCTTAACGTTAACGGCCGATCCAGTCGTATACTGGTCTCGGTAGTATGCTATACTCAAATTGTCTGATACACATAGCGTCAAAAAAAATAATGTTATTGTTCTTGTTTTTCTCGCACAGCCGTCTTTAATTGAATCAATTGCACAAAATTCTTAGGTAAGCAAGTGTTAAACTCTTTCCGTCCTAACGTGGTTATGTAACATTTGAACGACCCTTTATATATTGTAAGAAAATTAGAAGCAACAAGAATTTTAAAGAACATTCTGGAACATTTGGGAATACCGTAGAAGGTTTCTTAGAACTGAAATAAATGATGGAATTACGAATGACTCATTATTGTAACCAATATCTATCTAAATAAATTCAAGGTCAGCCATGAGTGTTAGAATTATAATGTATTATATCGGAATTATGACTAATTCTATTCTTTGCTATTCCTTAATGTTCTGCAGTTTCTTTTTTCTATAAAATAACAGATTAAATTTCCTTAGCTTATAGTTTTCTTAAGAATATTGTCTTGTTAAGTAGCTGTTATACATAAATAGAAATATAAACGTTTATTGTTAGTGTACTGTTAAATAAATAGTTAATTAATTAAGTGTGAATAAATAATTCTAATATTAGTGAATATAAATAAAGATTTTTACACAATCAACTAGTTTGGTTACAGCATGTATATTGACTATCGGAGGGCAGCCAATATACGACAATTGATGAGACTAGAGCCATTTTATTCTCGAACATATTGCTCTGATGAATTAATACATTTTGTGTGTTGATGCTGAAGTTCTTGAATCTCTTTGGAAAAAAGTATATTTCGTGTTCTGCAAGTAACTGTTCTGTTGCCACCGCCACCGTCGTCAAACCTACAACATGTTGTTTTAATTTATGTAATAGATAGTACTTACTAGGGGGCAAAATCTGGAGAATAAGGGGTTCCAAGGTTTCAAAATCAGTATAATGAATGCAGTCATGAAAGAACACCTTTTTTAGGCCAGACGTTACCTAGGTACATTAGAATGCAGAATCTTAACTTGCCTCTCTTTTTCCTTTTATTTCTTGACTAACTTTTGATATTAATCTTGTGTAATAGCCACTTGTTATATCAAATGCCTTGGTGGTAAATGATTGGTAAAATGTGCCTCTTCAAAATTGCAAGAAATGTTGCTACGGTTTGTCGGCTGGAATATTGACACAAAATTTTCGCCAGGTTGTGTATCCTTATACTTTTGTTTCATAATTGGGTTTTCTTATCCTTTAGTCAAAGTGAAAAACCAGGTTTCATCTGCTGTTACAAATTTTTATAAAAATTTAACTATGTCTTTGTAAATTATCGCTAAAGTAGTAGCAGTGGTAACCTATCGCGCGCACTGATCGACTGTTGATATTTTTGGTACCGAATGTGTAAAGATTCTTTTAAGAAACACTTCATCAGTTCTGATACCCTGCTTACAGAATCACCACAAGTCTACAATATAAATCTTATGGTAAACTATGAGTCAGCTCTTGCAGTTTTTTGGTAACATTAAATAAAATAAGCAATATTAAGTACCATGTACATTAACAGTTTGTAACGTTTATACGATCTGATAGAATAACGCGAAACGCGATTTAAAAAGAATTCATATAAATTCTACGCATTTTCGCTATATTCTTAAATACGGGAGT
>JAHWXV010174586.1:0-13774 GCA_024586415.1 Phrixothrix hirtus
GTATTTTTAATTTGCATTTTTAATTTTGTACATTTTTCATGAACGCTTCCAAAAAGCATAGTATTTTAGTTCTTACTGAACGTCGCTATACGCGAGCCCCCACTTTCGTTGCATTTCAAATTGCAGCCGACTTCACTCTTGTCGTTGAGGTGTTAACAGTAACACCACCTCATGTCGTTTCTGTCGTTTATTGCCAACAATGGCATTACAAATCAAACCTCAATTGTGTTAATTACAACATAAAATAAATACATGTTTCGTGTCGTGTTCGATAACATAATTATTGTGCAACTTCCAACCTCCAGATATACGACAATACATCTGTCGTTTACAATCTACTCTTGCAGTGGTTGTAAAAATATCCTCTATCGTTCCTAGCTATCTAAAACCTTAAATTCCTTTATGTTTTCTACAACTAATTGCAAGTGCAAAAAGCTATAGTTAAGATAAGCAAATTACGTCTTTTATTTCATTGTTTGTATCTTGTTTTATATTAAATTCTAGTTATTTGCAACCAAATCTCAAATCTCCCCGTAACAAGCTTCGACAAGCTTCTAATTTGTCGTGGTCTTTTGAAACCTATGAATTTTATATAAACTTTAATTTAAATTGTATATTTCTATATGTGTGTGTTATTTTGTAAATCCCCCCAAATTTGTTACAAGATTACATACTTTTACTTTAATAAACCCTTATCACGCCGCTTATAGATGACAGTCCCTCTTAAAATATCGTAGAGTTAAAACTTATATAAACCCCCGCTGTAGTAAGCTTTAATGACATTTAGTTAATATAAGACATTGTCAAGTTTACTCTACATAGTC
The DNA here is from genome assembly GCA_024586415.1 of Phrixothrix hirtus. Lineage (NCBI taxonomy): Eukaryota > Metazoa > Arthropoda > Insecta > Coleoptera > Phengodidae > Phrixothrix > Phrixothrix hirtus. The sequence goes on from JAHWXV010174586.1 coordinate 825, forward strand.
GATTGTACACGAACGATGGGCCAATGGGGAACCAAGTACTAAACATCCGAATAACAACTTCAAAACACAAGCAACATGCCCAGTCTACCTATGCTATTAGGTCACTGGGTACTACCATTATGTATTTTTTGGCACTACCTATAATAGTAATCACATTGCATAGTAGAATCCATTTATCAGAGAATCGTAAATCGCTATCGTAACTGTCCATCTGCGGAATGTTGGGTAAGTACGAAAATAGCCTATTGTACGTAATAAACCGCGCACTCTACTATTTTACCAGTGTTCTCGTTATAACAAATAAATATTCAGGTAGAACGCGGATTACATTAAGTTATAGGTTATGTACTTAGATAATTACAGGTGATTTCACAAAAAGTTGTCTTACATTTCAGTTTTTATTAAATTTCCTGCTTTTCTTACTTTAACGTTAAAAATTCAACCATATAATTAAAAATTCATTTAATTATTTCTAAAATACCCCTAACTTAGGTATCCAAAATTTCAAGTTATAAACATGGTGCAAAGCTACAAAAAAGTTTAGGCCGGCAGGAAAGAAGAATTATGATGAAAATTATTAACATCGGCAACTGAAGATGTTAGACAAACAATATACTGTTTCATATATCGTAAAGTGAAGATGTCAAACATATCACAGTACGGTCGACGCTCTGTTGTGAGGGCAGACAAAGAAGAAACACTGGTAGAAAATTATTGTTTACAGTATGTTATTCAGCAAAATTTAAATAAATGTAATAAGTGGGAAAATCAATTAGAAGAAATTTTTCCCGGACGGAATTTGCACGAAGCAATTGCGTCTGACAAATTAGAGAAAATGTTGGAAGATGTTTCGTCAAGAAACATTCTAAACTATGATAAAGTACCTCTGTCGGCGAGTGCCAGAAGGTTTGTGGTTGAATGTGAAACATGCTCATCGCATAATAGACGCATTCAAAAGAAGTACCGGCGTAATGTTCCCAATATCCGGAAATGACACGTTAATATAAGATCAAACATCTGGGTTGCATCGAAAGGAGTGGATACAACAGAACTTCAAATAGGTCGTATGATTAGTGTATGATCAAAGACTAGTTTGAAAATATTGGGCAATGATAAAGCCCAAAATCATAACGCTATGAAAAAATGTAACCAGATTTGTGCTAATCCCCTTCAATGCAAACACTAGATGTTTCCTTCTTTCACTCCGTAAACGCAGCTTAGAAGAATTGCTTAGAATAATGAAAACTGGAAAATATATTTTTGGCAATTGTTAAAGGAAACTATTGAGAAAATTGGAGCTTAAAGGGAATACAGTTGCTAGATTAAAGACCTGTGGCATTATCTCGTTAACCCAAAGAAGGTTCTCCAAAAATTCTGAGAAACAAGACTTTGCAAAAAAAGAAAGCAAGGAGTAATTATGGTCTGACAATTGTGGAACAGTTAGAAACAATGCGAACCGGAGCGTCACACGTTAAAAGAAGAAGCAGAAAGGTTCACATAGAGCCTAGAATGAGTATCTCAGTAAGATATCTGCGACCCATTTTACAGAGAAATATTAGAGAACCAATTGTTGGCTCAGGCGTCGCGTCAAGTGACAATGAAGTGCAATTAAGAGGAAGCAAAGTAAAGCATCAACTCGATAAAGAATGATATTATCATACAAAGGATTGCCATTTCATTGGAAAATTTAAGGAGAAATTAGTTGACAGTGCCCTGACATAGCGGTTTCCAAGAATTAATATGTCCAAAACTGAGATTGCCAAGTGCAAGAATATGAAATTGCGGATTTAAGTTGTTATAAAGTTATATTAGAAATGTGTTATTTTAGTTGTTTTTGAATAAAGTCATTCAATTTACATGGGAAAAACAGGTTTGGTTACTACTATTGGCTTTACATCAAATAAGGATAAAATGGTTTTAACTGTAAAATATACGCATGGAGCAAAGCGGAACGCATAAATCCGCAGTTATTTTGTGGAGTCAATGGTTTTTTCAGCGTTTTCGTTAATTTTTGTAACCATATAGCCTTAAAAAATGCGAAATTTTGATCCGATTTGGCTCATTTGATAATACTGCTTAAATTTGCCTTACCCTAAAGCGCAATTTACTTCATTCTCAGTTGGAAAGAAATTTAACGCCGGTTGCGCATAACACTGAAAAAAACTCGAATATTTCATGAAAAAGGCAATTTTCAGTTTTTGTTCCTACAAAACTATAAAAGTGAAAAAGTGCTCGTTGTTGATTTATGTTGTAGAAGAAGGTGCCTAAAAGAAACGAGAAACGTTATGTGCAGGCCTAAGTGCTTGTAATACAGGTTTCCACCGCTAGTGGAACACTTCTACGTTTGGCTCCAGTAATATTTTTGTCAGCGAGTTGTTTAATAATCTTTTGCTTGTTTTGTGATAACAGATTCACGTAAAAAATGCGCAGCTGCGAACTTTTGTTTCCTTTTAAGAAAAACGCAGCGGAAAAGGTTGTTATGCTACAAGGAGGCTGCCATGTATAAAATACAAGTTTACAAATGGCTCCCGTTTCAACGAAACGTCAATTAATGATCAACCTCGCATTGGGTGTCCTTCGGTTACCTGTACTGTTGATAATGTTACGAAAATTCGTCATACCATTCTGGAAAATCGCCGTCGAATCATCGATGAACTCGAAGGGGTGGCCTGGATTTCTTGGAGTTACTGTCAGCGAATTTTAACAAAAGGCTTAGGAATCCTGCTCGCTCTTGACCACAGTGGCTGTTCCTGGTTTGTCGCCTTTATTGTCATTTTGTGCATGCCGGACGCTCACGTGTATGACGCCCTTTAAGTCGCTCGATTAATCTTCGCTTGCCGCGAAAGTCGATTCGATAGTCGTCGTTACTTAAGTTAATACGCAACCTATTGTCGTCAAAAATCCCTTTACTCATTGTTAATTAGTTGTCGTTAATTTTAATTTAATTTAATATATTGTCCTTCAGGCCTACGCGCCACCCCAATATTTAAATATTCCAATCGTACATAAAAGTGAATAATTTAATTTGCTCGTGCATATTTCTCATTGTTGATACTTAGTATTCAAATAATTATTACACCTTGCCAATTTCTAAAACAATCCTATCTGTACTTTATCCATCCTTTTAAAAGAAATAATTGTTGAAGACATCCAAAAGGCGTTGTTCGCCTACGAATTGGTAACTGTACATTTATATTACATTTTTGATTATTCACTTTGTGTGCACCCATCTCTGTAAATAATTCAGATTAAATCAGTGCAAAACCTGCAGCCATTTCCGTTTCATTTACTTATTGTTTATTTTTCGATTCATTAAAATTTAATAATCGCTAATTAATATTATTATTGTTGCTAGCGCGAATATTTTATATTTGGCGCGTAAATCCCCTCCAGCGACTGTCACCTACCTACATGCTGTGCTTTGAATAAACACTTGAAAGGGAAAGGGAAACGTTTTGTTGAAGAGGTGAAACAAAACGCGACAGAAACTAAAAAGCATCGCCAGTGACCAGAGAAACGAACGGTTAAACAAATGTATTCCTTCGAATGAAAACTGGCAGAAATTTCAAAATTTACAAAAAATAAATTAGTTTTTATAAATAAATTGCGATTTCTTTTGGGTACCCGTTGGATACAATCCAAAGAGATGATAGATATCGTTTGTTTTTAATCCGAACAATGCGCTCACAAATATAAAGTTTGTCGGAAGTTTTATGCACCAACATATTTAATTGTAAATTTATCAAACCTATGACGTTTTCTATGAAAACAATTGTTATCACCAGTATTTTTTAATGAACAATTAATTTGTTCCAATTGAAAATGCTAATAAATTCAAAATAATCAAATATTTATTAGAAATTGAATTATATTTTATTGCATAAAAGGAAGTTCAGTAAACTGCGAGGAAATGCAAACGTAATTGTTATTTAGAAATTGAAGTACATTTCCTTTGTCATCAAACTGGTTATTCCAATTATATACTTTCTTACTGGTAAGTAGCTGAGACATAGGTTAATTACCTTAATTAGTCAAAAGAAAATGCGGCCGCTGTGCGTAAAGGTAGTTGATTATTATAAAACAAGTCGCTAAATGAGCTTTCGTGGTTAACTATGGAAATAATATCAGATGCCAGCTATAATGTGATCAAGACCGAATTAGTCGGTTACGATTTGAACTCAATTCAATACAGCGAACGTTAAACAATTTCAAATCTAGACGCACATAAAATAACTTAAGGGCATTCAAACTTGAATTATTACCCAAACCTTTCGTTTTGCATAAATGAGTTAAGTTTTGTAAACCGTTCCTCCACAGCAAACCTGTTTCATGTCCCTTACTTTTAAAATATACCTAACTCGAGCTGAAAAATGTTAAACACTTTCATATGCAACTCTTTTGATTGATGAACTCCGTTAATCTCACATCTTGAATATAAAATGGACTATTTCATCTATTCGTACGGAGTACTTAAAATAAAAGCTTTTTAAATAAATAAAGTAGTAAACTGTAAAATCAATTTCGCACTGCGAAAAAGCTATTGTTCAAAAACAAGATTATCCCTAAAGACCTGCATTAAGTAGTCAAAAACTAAATGTGCGTACAAAATAGTCTCAGAGAACCCTAGACCATGATCTTGGTTCTAATTGAACCCATCATCAGTGGGCGTACTCAAAGATTGCTTTAAATGCACATACTAGGCAATTTTATATTTAGGTAAGGTTTGATTGCGCTACCGATTAGTAAAAAATATTTAAAATATAAGTTTTCTAAATGAACAGAGCAGTAAACTGCAAAAACCTCTATCAAGTGATCAAAATAGGTTGAAGACAGTTTGAATTGCACGATTAAATATTTTAGTGATTTTTGTGGCTAAAAGCTAGCGACAATGGGTGCGTGCGTGCGTTATAAACGGTTTCGCTGATTTCCAGCCGATTACAAGAAAGGCAAACGTAAAATTTTCCGCTGGTTCTCTTGCGCTTACAGTAAGCTAACCTCACATTTTGTGTATTGTCACTTAGTATTGTATTATTTTTGGCGCTCCGAAATTTTAATTCTTATAAATTTAACTGTGCGTTTAACAATTGCTATTTCAGTGACAGCTTCCAAAATAAAATTATAACCCATTTTGAAGTTTCTTTAAGATTCTATTTTGTAAAAATGAGGTTAGGTTTGGTTTTAAATCGTCCATAGTGTTCAATGCGCGAAAGCAAGTGCTTTCAGTAAATCGCTTAATTATTTGGTAACCTTAAATGTATCCAATGTAAATTCACCCAGCGCAGCGGTGTGTCTCTATTTATTCTTCCATCTTGTTGACATTTTTTACTTGCTCTTTGCTTCCAATTTTGTACTTGTTGCAAACTTTTAAAAATTGCATTTAGGCGACCGATTCAAACTGTCTTCAACCTATTTGGGTCACTTGGTAAAAGTATAGAAGTAAATACCATTTTTGCAGTTTGTTCACATCTTGTCGCTATAATTTCACAGGGCCGTACGCAGAAATTTTAGGGGGGCGGGAAGTCGAAGTTCTAAAAAAGTTGACCTTTCTACTTTCGTGTCAAGTTTTTGTCATAAAGTCAACATTATCGGTGAATTTCCTTCCCCTTACTTATGTACCTTTCCACTCTTACTGTTTTCCATTGCCTTTTCTCATTTTTTAGAGTAGTAGAAAGCTGTATTAATTGTTGCTAACATTATAATATTTTTAAAATCAACCCAAAATGATGGACCTTCACAAAATAGGGATGGTTGTCGACTCATTTCGACCCACCTTGCGTACGGGTCTGTTTCAGCAGTGCAAATTTGAGCACCGTACTCGGCTATTACAGGCAACAAATGGAACCTGCAATTTCTGGAAATAGACATATTAAACAATAATATTTCATATATAAAAAGAAGGTTTAGTTACCCCCGCGTTCAGTGCAATTATTAACTAAATACAAATGTCGGCGTTTAAACAGATCTGTTTCGCTTACAAAGAAACTTGTTCTGTGGTTTCGTGCTTTATTTAATTGTCGGATTAAAAGAAATATTTTAAAATATAGGTAGTCAAGCGTTCAAAAAAATTTATATACTTTGTTATTACAGATCTTGAGGTTGGCATCACATCAAATTTAATTTTTATTCCAATTATTTTATTATTTATCAGTATTATTATATATTGTAAAGTAGATTACATCATATTACAATAATATATCTAAATTCGAAGATTAAGTATTACTAAATTCAGGTGTAAAACTTATAGGTTAGTTTTTAATGTAAACATAGAAACCGGCATTTATTCTCAAATCATTCTATAGATGGCGCTTTATAAAAATCAAAACTACAATTTATTTCTTTTTAGTACGTAAATTCCAGAATTATGATTTTAATCTAATTTAAGAACAAGTCATCAATGTTAGTGTTCTGTCTACATTTTATGAATATAAATTCCATAATTTATATAAAATTATGACGAGATACACAGGCGCGGGAAGAAAAGTTAATCATTAAATCCTTTTGCATATCAAAGATGGCGCCTGAGTTATTTTTGATTACTTTAAATTTAGGTATTAACTGCTAGACGGTTTTTGTAAAAGCAATAAGGATTTTGAAAACAGATGCCCAAAGAAATTTATGTCAATTAGTAAAATTATAAAATTTTCTAAATACGGGTAGAATTTTAAAAAAGCATTTTAGCTAAGTTTCCTATCTATGGCCTACCTAAATTGAAACCAGTCAATTTCACACGGAAGTAAAACCGGAAATTCTATTTTCAGGAATAACTAATGACAAAAAGTGTGCTGTACTTAAAATTCTACCCATCTTTAGTGTGAAATGCTTTTTATTGTTGTAAATTGTCGGTAATTTACGCTCGGTAGTGGAACAAACGGAAATAAGATTGATTATTACCTAAAAGCACAGGTAGCACAGTTCATTCACTTGTAATTGTACAATTTGCAAATCATAAAAGTGAGAGGACATCTCACAGTTAAAAATATAATTTTAACTGCATATTATGCAACATATTTCCTATGGATAATGCATTTCCATGAACTTGTGAAACAACATTAAAACGTACCTACATATATAATTTTCAATCAAAAGTATAAATGTTGAAAAGTTGTATACAAAAAGTAGTCTAGAAAAGTTTTCAAATTAATTTTGATACATGTATTGAAAACTAAACATGATTGTATGTGAACCAAACTTTATGCTTAATTGCACGAAGCTTCTCTAGATCTAAAAAAAATCCAAGGTCGTCTGTTAAAATCACCCAAAGACAACAAACTATTAAAAAATACCGTAATTTATGCGGAGTAAAGAGAAATAACTGTACCTATGTACTTAATTAGGCTCACATATTGCGTTATGATTAAATTAAAATTTCTAAATGCAAAAATACAAAGCTGATTGTCTGCTAAAGAAGCATCAATATATACTACATCTACGAATATGAAATAAAAATGCAATATAAATGACCGTTAAAGAAAATTAAATGGCTTAGTTTCTACTGACCTACTCAGCGTCAGTCGTAGTTAATAATGCAGGTATTGGTATTTACCTGTGCTCGAGTATTTCATATTCCAGTGTCGGCCAAGACAAGCTCAGTGCGTGGTATCGAATTCGCTGAATTTGTATTTACCGATATTTTACGAAAAATGTGACAAGGAAAAAGTCAATCTTCTGATAAATAAAAATAAACATTTGAATGTTTTTTTAATTCGCCCAGGCGGCCAAAAATGATTTTATAAATTTGCAAACATACCGGATATTCATTATGGTTTGTACTAGTGAAGTGATTTACGTTACGTTTTTTATACTTTGTGTTATTGGAACGCAAGGAAAACCGTCGTTATCGTTAAATTTTCCCTCTTTGGCAATATTCAGCGGCTTCTCCAGCGGAAAGGAACAGCGACAACATTCTATTAAAGAATATTCGGGAAAAAGAATTAAAAATGACTCTTTACTAATGGTGTATTTTCACGACCAAACCGTTGCCGTTGTTGAATTGGGACCTAAAAAGTTACTCTTAAGTTGTGAATTAATAGAAGTTTAGTAAGTGTTTTTTTTATTGCTAAATTAAAAGGTATTTATACAAACACTTTCACTTACATAAATTTATCTATGATTTCCATAAGAATTATTTTCTAGTTCTAAATCAGCGGTTCTAAACTTTCTTTATATTTAACACATTTTTTTTAAATTGCGCGCGATCAATTTTTTTTATTAAATCGGGCACACTAAACTTCCGACCCCTAGATTCCGTGCAGCGCTTTGTTGAAATTGCGACACGCACAATACCAAACTTTAGTTTTCAATTTAACTACAAATGTAACTTCCTTATTTTAATAAATCAGAACACGCAACTTTATTATGCGACCTGAAATTTATACAAATAAGAATATTCCTTTTTAGAGGACGTTACCGGCATAAAAATTGCAAATTTCATTGTTAACCTTTGAATCCATCTAATGTAATTGATAATTTGTAGCAAAGAAAGCTGATTTCTTGCAAAACGATTACTTGACCCAAAAGATATCATGTAAGTAACCAAGGGCATTACGTAAGTTCAAATTTAGGTTATTAATTTAAGTAATCTAATTATTACATTTGTAGAATAGTGTGGCAACCTGTTTTTTAAAAGTACAACCGGTTTGTTCTTATTAGTTTAAGTAACATGTTAAGGCAGAAGTCGAAGCCAAACCTTTTCATTCGAAAAAATTTTACTTCTGAAATTCCTATGCGACGCTGACGTCATAAATGGATGAGAGCGTAACCGCCATAACTAGTTATATAACCTGTTTTTTTTAGATTTTTGTTTTAAAACTCTCAAAAATCACTTTCCCGTTGCATTCCATAAACGAAGTGTTCCTGAGCGACTATCGATAATTTTAACTTGTTATTTCCTACTAATAGAGTCGATTGCGGTATGCGCCAAAAAACTAGCCTACCACAATTTAAAGGTGAACATTTATTTGAGAACTGCCGCCCAATGTGATGACTTTGTAAACAAAATCCACCACCGTTCTGCGGGAGTTTTAGAACACATTTACACTAATGATTTCATCCAACTTGAAGTATAAATCAAAATAACGGTTGTTCAATTCTTTTCAAATTTAGAAACGAGGAAGGCGTTCTAGTCCTATGATTTTATTAAAAACTTTCATATATGATTTCCAAATTAAAACTACAAATTTTTTACATATCATTCACAATTACTAACTAAAAATTTTACTATAAATTCTTAAATGTCCTACAGAGAGCAGTGGCATTGAATTTTAGATAAAGCGTAGTCCCCATTAATTGAGTTCAATAAAAATATCATCAGGAAGTAATAGGCAATGCTCAAACCGTTTTAGACTTCTACTTTTACGCATCATTTATAAAAAAAAGTGTAACATTCTCAACTATTATGAATTAGCTGTTACCTGTGGAAAAGTTGGGATTAAAAGTAACCTTGTACAGAACGTTAACGACTTTACCCTCAGGAGGGTTATTAGATGAGCAGTCCAAACAGCAGTCTTGTTTGGAGACAATCCCTGCCATCTTTATCGACTGCTCCTGGGATTTGGTGATGCTCGTAGTAAATCAGATATTGAGACGAAACTGTAATCTCTTGTAGTTTAATGAGTATTCGAATGGTATTAGTAGTATACGTGGTTAGATAACTGATTTCCTCCTTAGCACATATAAGTACTGTAACCTCGTTGACAATCCTGTGGGGAGATTTTACTCGTAGCCCCGTCCCATTACAGAGTCTCCAAAGATTGAGGCTCCGCAGTCACATTATTGCCGTCTCTATATTAATTTGAAACCTGTGAGGTGGAATAGGAGAATCGTCGGGAGTATGAAGAATCTTCGTGGGAAAATGAATCGCGTTACCAACATGCATGACATACCTAGAGATTTTGACTCCATTTCCCCTCTTTCAAACGACTTATGCAAAGTATCATTAATGTCAGTAACCTGATCGTTCTTAGAGAGTCAGAATAGCACGCTTGTATTGTTAATCCGTGACTTATTCTAGATATCGGTGATATCAGGTTATATTTTGTCTGTAAGGTATGCGGAAGTCTACTACTAAGTCGAGATTGACAGGAATGGTTACTTTTCTTTCATACTCCGGATACTCTCCGCCTACTATTTTGAGCAGAAGGTCCAGTGGAGACATCACTCCCTAAGTGACTCACATGTTCACTCTGAGATTGAGTTTCCTGGCGAAAGTACTCAATCAAGAACACAGTAGTTTTTCTAATCACTCTATCATTGCCTCAAAACCGTCTTTGTGTGCTATTTCGGACAATGAGCTTGCAGTTTCGTAGCGCCTGGATCATGTTGCTTTGTTTTAAGATGTAACGCTTGGGAATGTATGCACGAATGAGGTTTTGGGATAGCTTGAAGGTAGCGTGAGTCGTTTTGTCTCTTTTCAACGCGTAGCAACGTTACCTTCGCCAAGATTAAGTTAATGAGAAAAGTCTTCCCAGTGCCAGCAAAGGGATCCAAGAAAAGATTTGCTCAATACTTGCTGGACGCTTTTTAGGAGCTTACGGCAAATAGAAAGTTAATCATCCAAGTTTCTCTAAGACTTCTTCACACCTTATTGGCTGAGGTAGATTATTCTGTCATACGCACTGTCCATATAAATTTCCTTCAGGCGTTTAATTTATTTTTCAGTTATTTTTGTAAGTTTCGTAAGCAAAAGGCATGTCGTTATCTTAGGCTTAAGATATTGAGAAATCCGGGAAAATATTTCACTTCTTGTTACACTTCTAAGAATGAAATTTTGAAAATCTTGGATTCAGCTTTTAAGCATTTGCGTGGGTAACTTTTATAACCAGACAAATCTAAAATTTGTGGGAAAATCCCAAATGTTTTTACCATCTTAAGAGAAAGATTTAACAATTCATATTTTCAATGGGTAGCTATTATAAACCAAAAAGTCGTTATTCATCAGACTAAAGATGTTGAGAATGCAGTAAAACACCGCTTTTCTCTCCTGGTGGAATTTTAAAAAATCTTAAGTTTCATTGTTTAGATATTTATACATATAATTTTTGTAAGTAAATAGCGATTTGATATCCCATCGGGCTTAGGTAATTTTATGGAAACCGCGAAAACACAATTTACCCCTTATTGTCCCCTTAAGAGTCATATTTTAAAAATTCTATTACGATTAAAAATAATTAAAACATTTGCGTATTTTGCGCATTTAACTCATTAATGTAAGTAAAAAGTAATTTTAACACAAGGATTAAAATTCTGATCTACTGTAATTTTTAACTTTGTATGCAACACAACGGTCTAATGAATTCTAACTAATTTAACTTTACTTTACTGGTAACTCGATGTCAGCATTGTTTCTTGGAAAACAGTCCCATGTGTTAGTTATTGTTAAGTCAAGCCTTTTAATAAACTTGTCTATGATATCTTATTTTAACATCAGCTGGTGGTAAAAACGATATCGCCAAAACTTTGGTATGCTTTTCCTCTTTATTACGTATCTCTAATACATTAGTATCTAAACAATTCGCTCTGTTTTTATGTTCTATCATTTTTGAATTAATAACAGTAGTTTAGTAACACCCTGTGTATATGTATCATCAAATGTAAGTTAGCGACTGAGCTTCGTCGCCATATCGAGGAATATAAAATATATTTAAAACTGTAAGTTAAGAATGAATATTACATTATATTATTTCAGATTTAACTACACCGTGTCTTATTTGTAACTTATTTTAAATATTTTTTAATATAAACATGTACAGCGTTAAAGGTCAACCGCAAAATTACTTTGACGATTTATATCTTGTCTCAGTTAGTGCACAAAGTTGAAGGTTAATGGTCAAAAAGTATACCTATTTCTTCTTCAAGTTTCAGCAATCTTCTTAAAGATATTGAATTTAAACCTAACCATTTCAGAAGTTCAGTGAATAGGCTAGCTAACTAAGTAGACGTGGGTTCTAATCGAGATAAAAAATGAGTGGCGTTCCTTTGTTGGCAAAGGGCATTGTTTAACAATTGCGGAAGAAGTGATGTAAATAAAAAAAAACTTGAATTGGAAAGTGTTCCTTTAAAAGAGAATTTAAAAAACTTAAGAGTACGTAAACATGCATAAACTGACTCAAGAATTAGAAGAAATTCAAATAATTTTTCTTGGGTACACTGCAGCATGACTATGCATATTTGGTCGAGAAACTAATTATTGAAGCACTCTAAATACTTTTTCTAATAACCTTGACTAAGTTGGCCTTGCGATACTTATAGTTTATTGATTATAATATATATTTAAAATATTTTTTATCAATTAACCTAAAAATAAATTTACTTTTTGTAAATTTTGTATTTTGCACTTTAGCATAAAGATAATTACTTAGTTTTTGTTATTATCTTTAATGTAATTTTATTTCCAAATAAGTGCTTAAAGTCATTAATCAATCTAAACGACATTGCGGTTGAATGAAGAAGACGCCATTTGTCAATGTTACGCCACTGGATGTTTAATTATGTATCTACTTGTGGAGAAACGTTAAAATATCTTGTTTAAAGTAAATTGCTCTGTTATTGATTTATTCTAAAATTAAATAATAAATCTTATGTCAAGGATAAATTAGCATGAATAGGGTTATGCAACACTTATTTCGAGGGTGCATAAAGAAGTAAGTCAGCAACGCTTTATGAAAATTACGCGTGCTTATTATTTAAAATCGTTAGATCTAATAATCCCTGTACATAAAAGTGGATGTTATCAAGAATATAATGACACAATACAATTAATAAAATATGAAAGCGAAACTATCATTATTGACTTTATTCAAGCAGCGATTTCGTTCCCTTTCCGTCGTAAAAAAATAGTTGTTCCTACTTAAAAAAAACACGTAATTAAATGCATAAATTAAAATATTTTATTACGTGTCTTAAGATAATTATGTGCATAACCTACTTGTAGTTTATATACATTTTATAAATAA
>JAHWXV010174613.1:0-28996 GCA_024586415.1 Phrixothrix hirtus
TTACCAAACTACTAAAACCTTTTAATTAGCTTAAATTATAAGCGTAACAGCGATTTAAAATTCTAAATTGCATACACTGCCAATCTGGTAACAAACAGCAGTAAATGGATATCTATTGAAATGAGTAAGAATAGATGTAGTAATTAGATATTTATTTTCACTAGGACACCTGAGGTTTACTAATAGTGAGATCATTTTATGACTTGTAAACATACAATTGCAAATAAAGCAATACAAAACATTCTATTTACCTGAAATAATTAAATCAAAAAATAGTAACTTCATATACATACGTATATTGTACGTAATCAACTAGGAGATATTTTATTTTTTTAAGTCAATTAAGCTTGGGCGATCAATGCCGTATTTAATGTTTTTCTAATTTTTAAGTAATATTTTTTAGTACATGTGAAACATAAAAGTTCCTATTGATCAAAATTACAAATACTACGAGTATTTGTGTAAAATAAAATGTGCATTTCTCTATTAAGATATCCTTGAAGTGCTAGAAGTCCCAAGTACTATAGGTTATATTTATTTAATCCTGTAAAGATTTTTAATAAATTACCGAAAACAATAAGTATAATAGACAATGCTAAAGAATTTAAATTATCATTAACGACTTATTTAAATCAGAACTGTTTTTATACCCTAGATGAATTCTATTTATAATGTTAAAATTTTTTAATTATAAGTTTTATTTGCTAACAATATGTGACAATCTCTTAGTAGGTATGTTCTACTTTAAATTATTACTTTTGTAAATTTTATATTTGACATCTATTTGTTACTGTTTATAGTTATTTTCGCCATTGTAATAATCACATGTTAAATTGTATCATTATTACACTTGTATTTTTCTATGCTTCTGGCTATGAAATAAATTTATCTATCTATATCATTTTATTGTATAATAATTTAAAATTTCAGTTACAAAGAATTTAGACTGCAACTCTGTTGGCAGAAAGGCTATTTAAACGCATAATTTACAGTGTCCCTGAGTGTGCAATAAGTTGAAGTACAAATTTTAAAACGTAATTAGAAAATGTTGGTTTTATTTACTTTAATAACACATTTTCTTCCAATATTTAATCATTTGCAATTGAAAAATAACTTTTAATATAGGGTGCTTTCAGGGTTTTATAAAAAATATTCAAAGAAAACGTCTAAATCTGAGACAAATTACAATCGCCTTTAAAAACTTCCAGCAGAATAGAAATTGTTTCTTTGAATCTTTATATTGACAGAATAATTGTCAATACATTGGTGATTGAATCAAAGGAGCAAAAAATGTAAATATAGTACATTTATTACATTTATTATGATTTTAATACATATCTACGACATTTACCAATATCAATTTCTAATTAATAATGTAACTTGAGGTTAAAATGTTATCCTAAAGTGCAATATTTGTCGAGAGCTATAATCTTTTGCTGTAGACCAAATGTTAAAAATTATTTAAATCAGTGAGTTAATCTTATTTTCATAAGTGATTTTGGTAGAGTTTGAAGTTATAATTCCATTGTATTGGAGTTTCGGTATTATTATTCTACAACGGAACACGTGGATTGGCTAAAGTAGAAATCCTGGTTACGTGGGATTAAGTTTGTGATATCGTTTTAATTGAATTATTTCTATCCGTACACTTTAATGTAGTTAATTTAATAAAATTTATGCCGTAAAATTAAATGAAATCTGTATAAGGATTTATCTTTATAGGTTAGAAATAAAAGAAATCAATTAAATTATAACCGTCAACTGTCTGTTGCAAAACACTTATTCCAACAAGTATTTGTCAAACGCAAAAACCGTACACGTTATTTGAAATATTATCACAATCATATCAATCATGGTACTAAACGATTTTCTCGGAAGGCACTGGACAGCAATTAATCAATCAATTACAAACGGCTTTGTTTTCACAAGCGTTAGTCATCAATCAGTTATAGATGTGTCCACTTCCTGAAAGGTAATATACACACCTCCTACTTGTTATTGTTTTTTATATAATCATCTATTATACCGAATTCGCTTTAATCGAAATTATTAGAATAATATCGTTTTATGCTAAATAAACATGGGACATTTCATAATAAATTCCTAAAATCTTTCAACGATAAGTTGAAATTGTATTATCCTTCGCTGGAGTAGAAAAGAGGAATTTAATTGGTAAAGAACCGCTTTTGACTCACTTATTACTCTTTCTAGTTGTAAAGCTAAATAATGATACGTAATGCTCTTGCAAGAATCTCTCATATTTAAATAAATAGGAATTGATTGGGAATTCTTTGATGTTAAATTCAAAATTGGAAGATTAATTTTCCATTTCTTAATTGATATCACTAGAATAAGTTTAAAATTGGGCAAAACGGTGTGTGGAAATGTAAGTTGAAGGTCGCGTGAACTATCAGGGTACATACATGATTAGTGAGCCTTTTACCTATACTTAAACAAATTGTGTAAGTAAAACTTAAACAAACCAGCTTGAAGCCGTTAGATTTATGCAAATTACATTTAGTTACCCATTATATTAAAGCCAATTAGTAGATAAATATTTCACTAGGTTTAGAATAAAAAGTAGTCGAGGCAAACTACGCAAAATTTTATTTGTAATTCATCTATAGGTGCCCCCTCCGATTTTGGTAATTTTGAGATATGTTATAGACAATTAAAATCTAAGAGATCTCTATTTTTTGAGTTGACAACTAGACTCTGATAGTAAAATTAACCTGTAATGTTGCACGTGTATTGTTACATATTGGAAGATTTACACAGACGCAGTAGTGCGATTCAAATTAAAGAAACGCTAAAATGTTTGCCTTCTTGCTAAACAATTGCAATAAGATTACGCTTAAACCTTCAGAACGACTATAGCCTGTTATAAAAACAAACATGAAGATAAAAAAGTGACATACGAAATAGTCACTTAAAATCTTCCAGTTCGCTTGATTTAAAATATACCTCTTTCGAAACTTTTTTGAGCTATAAAAACAGTAGAAACCCATTTAACCTATAATTTCACAAAGTTCTATTGAACCTTACAAACAAAAAACGAAACACATCTACGAAAATTTATAAGATATACAAAACAAGACTAAAGAAAACAAAATAAGAGGTTAAATAGAACCGTAAAATTCTACACTTTGAACTGGTTACGCCAAAACAAATGAACGCGACAAAAAGAAATCACATTTTACTTGACTTTACGTTAAGCCATTGAAAGTGACACTCATGGCTAAATTTACCTACTAATAACATAATAAACATACATACTAACGAATTACTAACTTTATAGCGAAATCTTCGCCTTTACTCTCTGCAACCGCCCAAGAGTATAACAATATTCTTATTTTCTTCACATTCATTCTTTCCGACGTCAAGATGCAATAATTACATGACAATCCTGGACTTTGCCCTTTGTTTAAGAGAAAGCTAATGTATTTTATATTACACTTCTTTACTGCAAAATCATCAAGCGTTGAAACAATTTCACTTAATAACATTTCTTTATTAACTAACAAAGACTTGTAAAATCTAAAGGCGTCGCTATTAATTACAGCGAACAATTATTGCTGCTAAAATATTTTCATAAATCTTATCAACTTAATATAAAACATAGATTGATCAATATGAGAATATAACTAAATTCCTCGCCTGTAATTTAAACGTTAAAGATGGACAAAGATATGAAGAATTGATTGACAAATCACTTATATTAGGTAACATTTAGAAAGTTATTCTAGAAGAATAAACCCAAATACTTAAAGATTCAATTAACGCTTTCACCACAAATATAAGTAATCCTGCAAATAATCAAAATCGTTTAATCAATAAAATTGAACGAAATAACCCCCCCCCCAAATTAAATGGACCTTAGGAAGGTTAATTACTTATACTGTTTCAGATCAATCAAATCAAATCTTTACAATTATTTATCCTAACCTGCTCAGGCGTAGAAAGCCCTTTAACAATTGCTCAAAGCCATCAATTACGCCTATCTCTAATTACCGGTAATGACTTACTATATGCTTTAGCAAACATTTCTAAAAGTATATGATCGAACCCTAAATGTACTTTAAATTTACCTTATTCTGTTAACCTTGAAAATTTACATTTGTATGACTCCCTAACAGAAGCATGCCAGAAAAATATAACATTTGCATTCATTCACGAAATCCTTACAAAACATTATGCTGAATATCGATACTTACAACCAATTCCATGCCTCTTTTCCATTAATAAACGCTTCGAAATGATAAATTCAAAATAAAATATAATTCACTTTTATATTTAATCCCCAATTACTATTATAAATAATAGTTTTGAAGAAATACCCTTTCCAAATTATTGATGCTTATAAAACAACCACCTGGCTATTAAATATTTTCTGTCGCATCGTTTGTTTCCATCATTAGCGTTTGGTGTGGTAACGAATTCTCCACTACACATTTAGAACTATATGAAACACAGTTATTAACATTCAATGATAACCAAATTCTTTAGCCTTAATTTACATTCCCCTGTTCAGAATTGGAACGTTTACACAATGTAACGCATAAGTGGTTTTTAAGTATCAGCACTATGTTGCTAGATCAATATTTCTTATAGTGACGGAAGAACCTATTTTTTTATCAGGTGTAAGTAACCCCATACACTAAGAAAAAATTTTAGTTAGTTAGAAGATCGTTCTAGCATGAAAAATCTGTCTAATACATATTATCGTTTACGCGTTTTAAAGTAACAAGACTCCAGGGTAGAGTATAACTCCCCCACATTGAACAAGCATTCATATACAAAATCATTATCTATTTTAGTAAAATAAAAATTGTCTTGATGTAAGTTTCTACAATAACTTTATTAGCAAATAGTTTTTCAAATTCATAGTAGATAGATATGTATTTGAAGAAATAGATGCACATACGTCAAATTTATTTAATAGTTTAAAAATGCAACTAGAGGCGCTGAGATAATCGGCCCAACGAAATCTGTAATTCTCAGTTTGAAAACAAGATAATTGTGCTTGTTAAAATGGATTAAATTGCAAGCAGAAAGGTTACGTTCAACAAATAAAGAATACTAAGGAAGCAATCTAAACACGCAAAGTTATGTCCAACTTGACCAATCATGATGGTGGCGTTGGTATGTTACGCTTATGTATTAAAAACAAATTTAACCTCATGAGAAATGCAGCAATATACATTATTATGTAAAGTGATTTGAATTTTCCAACTAAGCGGACATTAAAAATGAATATATCGTTCAGTGAAATAGCAACTATTCTCTTGAAAAAACAGCGGTAAGTGTTAAACCTTTTGCCTCGAACAATTGAGGCATCCTCAATAACTGAACAGCAACTTTATAATTATAAAGTTTAGTCTAAATAATGGAATCCCAAGATGTGATACACGCATGACTTTCAAAAAGTTTGTCAATTTGTATCTTAAATTTTCATAATTATAGTTTATTCCATTTTTTCAATTTTTCTACGTAAAAGTCATGAAACAGCCATGCTGCTTGTATTCCTATTAAATATTTACTTTTTAATAAGGTATTAATTTAAATAAACTATAATTGGGAACTTTTACCTATTTTTTTTTGTAAAAATATAACATGTTGAAGCAGTCCTTAGCTATATTCGTGGTTTTAAACAATTTAGTGGTCGAAAATTCGAATTTCCGAATTTGACGCCATTTGATGAGAAATACGACACGCGGTCAAGGGATGTCATCAGCCAGTAGCTACCTCTGCTGGTAGTTGGGTAAGCCGGTCTTAAATGGTAAACATCTCGAAAACACGTTGGTAAATTTTCTTTTTGTACAAAAAAACAGCATATAACACTTTAAAAAATATATGGTGGTGTTTCGTACGTCATTGTAAAAATAAATACATGTTTAAAATCCTACATGTTATATATTTGGTTATAGATCCAATAGTAGCTAAGCGAGCCTTTTTCCTTTAACACGTAACATCAGTAGGAGCCATACTAATCATGGTAACGCATGCTTAAAACCTACTGCTTTACAATAATTTTATATGTACTATTATCTTTATCATATCAATTAAAATGGTTTACCAGATGCTGCTGCAAAATCTTAACACTGAATATTTTCTACGATTTTATGTATTGTTAGTGACACCATATATTATTGTGAATTCGGTGTTCTGGACATATCTTTGATTTTACAATACAACTATTTTTGTTCCATTTAATTTGTACATATCCTATTGTATTATTACCATAGGACTTTCTTGACGATCTACAAAATAAGTAATAATTACTTAAAATAAGTAGTTAGACCTTTAAAAACAATTTTGCAATATTTAACTAATTTATTATAAGCAACAGTATTCATTGATCTACGGTTGTGCCTTGGCACCTCTGATTTATGCAAGTTGAACCGCAAATCATTTTTAAGAAATTCTCCTAACATAAAATATCCACTCTGAGCAAGTTGTTGCATCTAGCCTTCACATAACCGTTTTCCATCACTAAATGGCTTAATAAATTGTTCCTGCACGATTACTAACGTTAATGCTAGTTTTACAATACTACACAGTAGATTTGATTTGTATAACGTTGAATATGTTGGATATTGTGATGATACATAATAGACGTTTACGATAATTAAACCGTTTCACACAGATCCAGTATTCGTTCTATATCTTTCATTAATAGTTTTTATGATAAAACGGAGATAAACCATTTCATCCGGTGTCGAACGGTTTAATCACCGTAAACTCCTATAAAGAACTAACAAGTGCGTTTCTGTCTACTGGCCCGTGACCTCTCGATCAATATCGTGACGTTCTTGATACTGAGGTAGAATTAGTAGAAATTTCAAATTTTTAAAGTATTTTAAACAACTTTCTGATTACTTTTGAATGTTTTATTATTACAAACGAATTTCTGTGACGGTTTACTTCCATTGTTATCAAAAAAGCAAAGCATTTTCCGATATATGAAAGTATCCAATTATGAAAATTTAAGAATACAAGTTGATGAAGGTTTTGAAGGTTATGCTTGCATTACATCTTGAGAATTCGTTATTTAAATTAAAATTGTTCATTATAAAGTTGCTCTACAGCTATTGAGAAAGCCTCAATTGTTCGAGGTAAAACATTTAACATTTGCTGATGTTTTTTTAAGAGAATAAATGTTATTTCAGTGAAGGATTTGTTCATTTTTAATGTTAAATTAGTTCGCAAATTCAAATCACTTTAATTTATCTACGATTGAACAATAAAATCAAGTTATTGAATACATTATTATGTATACACACTAAGCAAATAAATTTTACACAGAGAAAGCGCCTTAAATACGTAACGGTGTTCCAGCTTGACCAACTATGATATTGTGCTTATGTATTAAAAAGCTCAAATTTTACAAATTTAAAATTATGAAATAGGTATGCAGAAATATACATTATTATGTATACACAGCAGGCAAATAAATTACACATGTACAATGAAGAGTATAACTTCTAAAGCGTCTAAGTGCCACTTTTTGTTACTGAGAAAAACATAAAAAATACTCTAGAATATATAATAGAAACGTGTTAAGCTGAAACATTAGTTTATTAACTAAAATACATAATACATAATAAAAAATTATTAATTAACTCAAATATTGCACAAGGTGCGTAAGTGCCAAACTCATTTTATCTGTAAAGAGGTCCATATCCAGAGAATGTACCTACTTTATTGTAAGATATTTTCCTGTGTTTTCTGAATAAGATTTTCATAGCATGTCAAATATTTTAGGTATATAGTTAAACATATCTCTTAGGTTTTGAAGCTTATCTCCATATATTTTGTTGTGATACTCCAATGGTGGAAGGGGTATATTCTTGATTTTTGTCAATGGTTACTTCTTTACTAAAGATATTACATACTTTCCAATACTCTACTTCACTGAATGATGTCTTGCATTACACTTTTCCCAGATTCTTCTTGGAAATTTTCAACCAACATGTGAAAGAAATATTAAACTTAGTGATATTTAATATGCGACCGCTTACTTTATTTAGGTCTATAGATCAACTGGTTGTAATGCGCATACTTTAAATAGATTTTTATGGCAAGGTATTTTAATCATTTCTTCTATTTGCTCTGGTATAAACACCTTGGTAAGATTCTTTCTTTTTCTATATGAATGAAGTTACGGTCAAATGGTAGATATGAATGCATACCTGTCAAGAACCTTTGATCAATCTGATAGAGCATGCCATTAGACATAAGATAAATGAACAAGTAAGGCAACATTCGATTCTTATTTTGTCCAATACAATTATTAGACCAGACAACAAGTTTTTTTTCAGTGGAAGTGTTTGCATTTGCAACATCCTTGGTAATGAAGGTGCAATTTCATTTCCACCTGTGCCAGTAATAGACTCATTCCATAAACACCTGTATGCACTGCCATTGTCTGACATATGCACACAGAGATTATAACATGACAGTTGCAGACTATAAAACATCTGTGTGTGTGTTTGTAAATCTATAGACAGAACTGTGATATCACTATTTGGTTCTTTTGAATTGACCTCCCTTCCGCACTATAGCCCTAGCCCGCTAAGCTTTTCTCTGATGTAGCTCTTACTTTGATGCAAGCATACGTTTATTAATTGGATTAGATGTAACTCGCAGTTTATCTTGATACAAGTCGCATTTAGAGCAAGTGTCAGATCTAGTCTGCAAAAACCTAAATTTAGAAAGTCCTGCTTAAAAATATTAGAGAAGTACCTGTATGAAGTTATGGTATCAGGGTATTCCTGTTTAAAAGCTAGAATTAAGCGATTTATGTTCAAATCTGGGCTGAGGAATGCCTTACACGACTTATGTCTACCATAATGGTTTTCTTCTTTAGAGAATAGTCCAATGTGGGATCTAATTAGCTGTCTAAGTTATGGAAATTATTTTCTAGCTTTATTGGATTTACCTCTCTTATCAATATATACTGCTTCTTCGAATTTTTTTGTCAATTAAAACCCGCACTGGTTTATGAGATAAATCAAATATCTCCAAAAAGGTTTTACAACACACTTGTGTATGGGTGCCTTAACCACTATGTAGAGTGTAATAGTTAGAGCAGTACCGGCACCTTTCTGCAATGGCGTCTCCTCCGAACCATTCTAATATGAATGAGCCCAAGTAAGTAAGTATTTTGTTTAATATAACCTGCTATTGCATAATAGTCACCAAATAGAAAACGCCTCTGTTCCGCAGAACGTTATTTACATTTATAATGATACTTACAATTTATCTAAAGAAAAGAATACTATCTTACATGTGCTTTCTTAAAGGCTATGCTACTTTACAATAACTGTGGGTGCTCGTTTAGCCAGTATCTTAACACCACTGCTGGTAGTATCTCCCTTGCCCGTTAGCTTTTGTCGTTATCTTTCGTTATTACACTCTCCGTATTTCGCTTGCCCCTTGTTAAAATTTTTAACATGTTTCGCATTGCGACGCACTTGCACCCTAACAAATCAAAACCTATTAAGATGGTATTTAAACCTAATTTTCATATTAACATGTGGTGTCGTTTGGAACCATTGACATCTTTTAATGTAAAATTGAACTACTAAAAGGCATGAGAGGCACGTAGACCCTTCTGAATTAAATTGGGGTTAACTCTTAGAACCATTTTGAAGGAAATCCTTAAAAACAGAAATTCTGGGAAGTAGACCCTTTAGAAGTTACACTCTTCATATTAACAAAAACTTTCACAACTTGACGCTTTAATTGTGCACTAATAATGATGACGTCTACCACCGGTAGTGCTTAAAAACTTAAAAAAAATAGAGGCTTTCTTAGTATTCTTTATTCATTGGATACGTTATAGCGATTTTCAATGTAATAAACGAGAATATGT
Source organism: Phrixothrix hirtus (assembly GCA_024586415.1). NCBI lineage: Eukaryota > Metazoa > Arthropoda > Insecta > Coleoptera > Phengodidae > Phrixothrix > Phrixothrix hirtus. The sequence continues at coordinate 9,878 of JAHWXV010174613.1, forward strand.
TTATTATTAATTTTCTAAATTTAACTATAAATAGCTTAATATATTGTCATTATATCTGTCCAATTGTTTAAAGATGCAACTGGAAGCGATGAGATGATGGCTTAGTAAAATTTGTAAACCTTATAGTTTGGAAACAATTTAAATGTCAATGCAAAATGAATAAAATCGCAAACGGAGAGGTTATGTTAGCCCGATTTTTACTGTAATCAACGAATGTATGCTTACCATTAATTTCCAAGATTTAACAATCTAATAGTACAATTAATATGCTAGTAACAAAACAGCGATAACGAGGTCTTGTTTTCAAACTTTGAATTCATATTTGGTACTGAAAATTTACAGATTAATGAATGCCGCGAATTGATACCATCTAGGATATGTGTGCGGCGAATTGTTTTATAATTTTGTCGATAGAACAAATTTAATATAAGTTGTGACAGTAATTAAAGTTACAAATATTATAGCCCTTTAAAGATATACTTTTCAATGGAATTCATATTTTTTGCTATTACTAAGTATTCGTGATTCCAGACAACTTTTCCCTGGAAGTGGAAAATTTTACCAATGTCAATCAACCGAAGTGTATCCGAGCAGTAAGTGGGATATTATTATAACAGGTGTTGGATTATTATCACAGTATCCTACTAAAACTGATTTAAATGCTCTATATTGGCTTACTTGAGCATTAGATATTTGGTTATAAACACCTTACCGCCACAATTAGTAAATGATCTGCAATTTGCATGCGTGCACCTGCTTTAGATTTATAGGTCCTTAGCTTTAATTAAATTTAACTCCGCTGAAAGGCCCTTTTCATCAGAATAAGGCAATTTGGTAAGACGAATAGTCTAACCTGTTCTAATTAAATTGCATTTATACATTTTTAACGATTGTCGACGACTTTAAGATTCAATTTTCAAGTTACTTATAAGCAACATCTATTGAAACAGAAGTTTTCGAAGGTGGTGGTAGAACTAGTTGCGACAGCAAACCATTTAGTTCTTTTAATAAGGATATTAAAGTCCACACTGCTATTGATTCAAACTTTTTGACATTGACTAAATTTATTGTGTCTGATTCAATTGTCTTAACTTGATTTTACTGTGTTGAAGGCTGTTTCAACTGACGTTTTGAAGAAATTGGTAGATTATAGTTGAACGGCTACGTCAGCCTATTGCGTACGGCGTATTCGGGCGAAAACGCTGATTAGGTTGATTTGGCGGCGAAACTCCTTTGCAGTAGACACAGTTACCATAATTTACCTTTAAGTCTTATGTTTTACACATAATTAATTTATTCTGATAAAAAAACAACGACATCAGTAACGCCAAACTTACAAAGTTAAACTATTTCCTAAACTTTTACCCTGTATTTAAAGGTAGCTGTTAACTCTTTGCACTCGAAGTTATTTTTAACAGTGTTACAAGCTACCCGAAATAATTTTATAGGAAAAAGTATATCATTGAGGCAATTTACCCGGCGCGAATAGAATATATCAGAAACTTTCACAGTTTCTATTTAATTTCGGTTAATATTTCCTGCCGTTTCTTTCAGGAAATTATACAAAAGGTGCACTTTGCGGACCACTATCCCTATAAAGTTTACTAAAGGAGTTGCACTACACCCCGAATAAACCTTGAAGAGTAGATTCATTTAGTAGGTTATAATTCAACTGTACAGAAACTTCATCATATTTTCCTAAAAGCATTTTATTTGCAGTTTCTTAAAGTAATAAGTCATGATTATTATACAAATTGAAATTTCATTGTATTTATATACTTTTGGCTCCACGGACAAGCCTTCGAGTTTGAGGATAAATTATAAACGGCTTCTTTCTGAAAACAAGATCGCCGCCGTACATTTCGCCGATTTCGATGTAAATTGGCAAACGAAAGGAATTGATAAAGGCATGGGACGTGTAGATTTTCCATCGACCCTATCTACCTCTGAAGGGAGATATGTGAATAGCTCTTCAATTATTGCTTTTCTAATAAAATCGTATAAAAACGTTTTACTCGCATCTCGCCGGTTTACTCCCAAACCAGTAATTGACTTAATAGGAGTGATAACTACTACAAATATAATTTTCTACTGTAGTCCGTAATGCACATAATAAAATTTGACCATGTTCAAATCGATGTTTTGAAAAGTATATATCACGATAATATGAAAAAATCTTGAACAGATCATTGTCTGTAGCTACAAACACTCGATACATCCCAAGAATATAGTAAATACAATAAATGTTTTAAATTTATTATTGGCGTGGTTACTGCTATAATATTCCAAAATCTACAGTAAACAAGCAAGATACATTGAAAGGAAAATGATGCTTGAAAACTTAATAAAAGGCGCCATGAATGACCGCTTTATGATCGTTGAAGGAGATATTCCTTTTGATTTTGGAGATCCCAATCAATGATGATAGCAATACCCATGAAAGTTAAAACAGCTTCATTGAGAACCCAATAGAACTGTCGAGGGATTTTATGTAAGTATAAAATCTTTGCCATTAGTTATTGAAGAGGTGGTGCTATGGTAATACAAATTAATGCCAGTACAACGTAGATTTACAAAAGTAACATCTATCACCCAATTACGAAAATGAGCAGATAAATTAACAAATGTGGTACTTATAGGGACAAATCAACGTATGTTTATAATCGATTTGAGGAAGATGGGCCCTTTAAACGGTGATACCAGGAAAATTTTTGGATGGGAAAAGTCACTACATATGTTTAAGTGAGTTTGTGGAAACGGTTCTTGGAAAATAACTACGAATTCAATATTGAAAACCCAAGATGATATTGAAGTGAATGTCATAATGCCCATAAATCTCATGCAAACTTCTATTTCCATCTATTCCCTTGAAAACATTTATAATTCTGACCAAAGCGGTTTTAATTTAGTTATATCCAGGAAGAACGTTGTGGACCTCTGGTATCAAAATTGTAGAGAGAATTGTACGTTCCGTACCAGCTATTTACTCACAGCTGCATAATGTAACCCACAAAATCTGCAGATCAATAATCATTCTCAGGAAAAGAACTGAAGAATTTGGTCGTATAATAGAAGCAGTGTTTAAAGTGGAAATTATTTATGTAGTAGCATCCGATTTTGGAAAATTAACATCTCATAGCATTTATTATTATAGGAGTGGTGAACCAGACATGATATATAGTAATTTCAAAGGGTTGTCCCGTAAAACAGATAGGTTAAGTTAAAAATTATTCCTACAAGAGCCACAAAAGATAATCAACCACTCGATGCTTCTTGGATTCTGAATTAGAAGATATTTTGTACCTCATTTTTCATATTTGGTGTTGTTTTTAGTTCCATAAACAAACTTACATTAAATTACCATCAGTAACACATAACCATGTCATCTATCAAAATTTGCCTGGTAGAAGTTGTTTTGAAACGCCCGTCTGAATTTGAAAATCATGTCAAATTTGGTTTTTTGAAAGACAGTATTCCAACTTGTGGCATACGTGGGGCTCTTGCGTTTATTGCATGTGCCTGATTTCAGCAGTGCGTGTATATAATTCTTTTCATGAATATCATTATTGCAGCACTTATGTGCAATAGTAAAACATATTTATTTTGAATTGTAAGTGCGATTTAGTTAGAGTTCCTTAATAAATAGTACTCATTATTGTGGTAATACGCAATGTTTGGTACCTACAGAAAATCGAATTTTAGGGAAAGCAAACGCATAAAATAATGTTACTTGTATTAAACATGATATTTAGCACAAAAATTAGTATTTTGTATAAAGTTGTTTTATATTGTTAATTACTGTCGGAAACTTAGTAATTTAATAGTTACTACTAGAATTACAAATTGAACGGGATTTTAAAATTTTATTCATTTAAAGGGGCAGATTTAAAAAATTCGCAATATCCCGAACATTGCTTTTCATAGAGGTACCTATTTGTGAAATTACGAATTAAATATTTTGTATACGTGGTGCGAAAGTACCTAGCGGATAAGAATGGTTTTACGGAATTGCTGAATTTAAATTATTTATTTACAAATATTAGTATCATTAGATAACCCTTCTAACCTCTTTAATACCTGTATGAAAAGTCGAAACGAAAGTTTACTAAAATTTTGTGGGCGAATATGCCCCTTCATCGTCCATTCTTTAAAGTCTTAGTTAATTTAGTTTGTTAAAGTTCTCGTTGGCTTGTAAATACATCTTTCGCCTGTTACAATATGCTAACATTTGATTTACTTAATCGATGTTATATAGAGTAAATCTAGGTTTGTGTATATTTAAATGATTATATATCCATTCCAACGGAATGGTTGATTAAAACCAAAGTCGGCAAATATTTACTAAACTATTTAGTGTCAAAGGTATGTCTGGCTTACTACATTTCGAGCTATTTCGAATCATCTGTTCTCCAATTAGTGACACTCACCTTAACTTTCTTTATTTAAAGCAAGTATTTCTATTCACTGCAAACTTAGACAAGCATAAATAAATGTTAAAACTTTTTACAATAGCTGCTATAAATATATTAGCGTTCCAGGTGACATTTCAGTGTTTCGGGCCTTCTGCTTTTATGTCAGCACGAGATATACCCAACCATACAAGTTTATGAAATGCGTTTTACTGAACTTTATTGTTTCATACGATTTTGCTGCAAAAATTATGTTTGATTGGGCAAGAATCGCTTAGTTTGAACCTAGTATGCTATTTCTTATTTTAGACTAACATACAACTTTGCACAGCTAAATAATTTGCATGTATAAAGGGACGTTGCAAAAGCACCAGGTTTAAGATTCAACTTTTTCAGCAAACACAATTTGAATAGTTTTCGCTGCCTAAAAATCACTATCTTTGAACTCTAGAATGTTTTTTGAATTTTTGCACAAAGGCAATTAAACAAAATAGTAGTTAGGTATTATTATTACTAGAAGCCCTCTTGAGAGTTTTTTTTATAAATTAGCAAGTTTCAGAAATACATTTCTAAGTTTATAAAAGCATTCAGCAGTTTTTATTAATCTGCCTTTCAAAAGTGTGCACAACGCTTCCACGGGATCTTACGTTTTCTTCGTGGGTAACATAAATCAACGTTATAAGCTAACTATTTAAATACAAATTTAATTGCAAACTTAACAATTTTAAGAATTTCTTATAAATTAATGTATTTAGTTTGATTGATGTTACACAAAAAAATTCCTAGATTTTGAGTTTCCGCAAGAAATTAGTAAATTGGTAATGGATAATGCATCAAATTTAGATTCGGTACCTTGTATTAATTATTTCAAGGGTACTTTTAAAGAAGTTTCACTCATAGATATATTCAAAAAAAATGCTTTGAAGAAGCATTAAAAACTTATAAGTGCAGTCTAAAATTATAGCCTTACAATTGCTCTTAAATATTTTATTTCTAGTTGTATATGAAGTTGATTAAGTCAAGGATACCTTAGTACTTCTTTAAAAGTTAATTTTTTTGCCACTATTAGGATAGTCGCTATTTGTGGTTATTAAATACTGTTTTACTGCTTAATTGTTTATGGCATTTGCTGACTCCGATATAAAAAAATTACATCACATCTGAAAAATTGTCTATTCCTTAAGGTACATAGAATAAATTGTTAAAATTGATCCTTTACTTTAAATACATTTTTGCATATACTAAATATTCGTTAGAAACGTTTTTGCTTTATATTTTCAAAGAGTTTTAATGTTACTTTAATAGGCTACTGATATATTGATTGTGAATTGTATGTAACATTTTTGGTAGCATATATATATATTTAAATTTGGCTATCTTTTAGCAGAATAATTCAATAGCTAATTTAGTTAATTACGGTCCATAGCACAGGCGATTCGCCGTCAAGTTAATGTAATTACTCTTGTCGATCCGTTTAATTCCAAATGCAAATCCATCTGCATACGAGCGGTTGCTAATTTTAAATTGCCAAATTGTTTCCAAGTAACTGTCTATCGAAAATTTGTATATCAACTTATTAATTTTACACCTCTTCAATTTTATATCGCAAAATGAAGCTAGACAATGGAAAAATTGGAATATTAGTAAGGATAAATCCTATGTTATTCTGTTAGTAATCACTTACTGAGGTATATAGGTGTGTGTATGAATATTCTTTGTAATGTTCTGACGGGTCATCATACTTCACTCGGCAACGCTCTCCAACCTGTCATGTGTGAAACACTCGAAATGACACGTGATTTGTCCTAAGCCTCCGGACACAACGTGTGTTTGTGTTTATGGCGTAATAATGCAATTTCAACACGTTCTTTTGTTCTATTCATTCAGCTAAGAGATTTTTTAGGGTTTGCGGTAAATAGAAAATGCTTAGTGAACCTATTGAACTCGTTTTTGATATAACTGGAGATATTACTTGAAATTTATGCTCAACAGCATTCTATATAAATTGAGCGTATCAGAATACTTGTTGTGTATCGCTAATTTGTTTGTTATACAAACTCTCGACTGAAATTTGCAAGAGTCGTTAATTGTTATTTCAAATCTATCATCTATACGGAATTCTATTCGTTATCAAATCTCTTGTGTCAAATACGTCCTAAATATAACAATCGTACACAAAATATTTAATTATAAATGCCCGGATATCTATTTTTCTCATAACGTTATCGTCTTAAATGCAGTCACATGAGGCTTAACATATAGCGCCCCAAAAATGTTAAACGGACAAAGCCGTCAATACAATTCATTATAAATATCTGTTAAACTGACAATAAAAGGCTTTAGGTGCCGATTTGCTAATGATCTTATATGACCCAAAAAAAAATCGTAACAAAGTCCCGACTCTAATCCAACAAAGAGGTTGATATTGGCATGCTTAGGGCTTTGCCCATTTACTTCTGTGGAGCGGTGTACAGTCACGAAATTTAGTAATGTCACCTGCTCCTTACAGATACGCAACACAAACATCCTTTCTTCGCCTTGTAGAGAGATTGGAATTCCATTCAAAGTGAAAGTACGCGATTCATTATAATTTTACACTTACGAATTAGTTTTGAATAATATTTAGTACTATGGAAACAAAAAGATGCTTATTTAATTTTTTCACGTATATTAAAATACGCTACCAAGAATTATTAATAATAAGTGCATAGAAATGATCAAAAGCAATTATATTGTTTTAAATTAATTTTAATGTAATTGGAAGGAACAGCTACAATATAAAATTTAAATAGGAATTTAATTAAAGAATATTCTAATATTATCAATAAAATTAAATAATTCGAAGTACTGGTCATGAGCATCTAAAGTTTTAAATTATTTTGTATTAAAATATTATTTTAATTATGGCAAGTATAATATATTTTAAAGTTATTAATAAAATATAACAAATTTTAATCTCCTATAAGAAATATTATTTTACATTCTACTGGTCAAGATTGAAGTTACATAATGTAAGTAAAGTCTCTAACTTTCTTTTAGGAATTATGACTATTTAAACGAAACACGAAAATGTGTTTATGTTTAATGGTCACGTTAGTTGAAATAAATAAATGCAATCTATCCTAATCTTAATTTTTCTTTGATAGTGTTTAATCTATTTCAGAATATTGTATACCATATTATAGCTTAGCATTAAATATCTTTTTGCGAGGTGTTAAAAACAAATTAATCAAAATTATTGATTACTATTTTTAATTTTATAAACAGGTATTATACTAATTAGCATATCTTTATTAATCAAGAATTTAAATTTTTGTTCCTTCAATTAGACTATCAAGTGTAATTAATGAGGAGGAATATTTGGCATGCGTATGACAAATAACCACCCCAGCCAAATGAAATATTACCTCAAAATAAGAAAAATTATAAATTCTATAAAATCTTGTAATTAACAAGTTTTCACGCTGGTTTTGAAATATAAATATTTGTTTCTAAATTCAACATTAAAATTAAATGGAGTATTAATAACAATAAGTTATTAAGTAAATTCCATTCCTGCTTATTCATACCTGCCCACTAATCTTTTTCAATACCCTACGGGGTTAAAATTATTTGTGTTAGTGTTGCGTACCTGTAAGGTGCAGGTGAAATTACTAAAGTCCGTGACCATACATAAGTCCTGATAAAATACAGTTCTATCGATGTAAATCGAATATTATGTTTGCTAGAAAGCGAAGATTTGCAGAATTAATTTTTTAAGATTTAGGATTCAATTGTGTCATAAATACAGAGAGTTTGAAAAAGAACTACATAGAGCTACTTTGCCTTAGAATCTGTACAAAGTGACGCCCTATTCCAGTTTGTGGTGTTTGATTCATCAACTGTCCAAGTTTTGTCCCGTAAATGCGAGAATTCAGTTTCTGCAGTTGGCAGGCCTGTTTGATCTTGAGAATAACAGCGCCAGTGCTCAGTTCAGTTCAGACGTTAAGTGCAGTGTAATGTCTACTCCGCAACAGAAGTGTGTTATTTGGCTTATGCAAGCTGAGTCTGTTATAACAGTGCAACGTAATTTTAGACGTCAGTATGGTGGTGAACCACCTACAGCAAAAACTGTCCGTAATTGGCTAAAGTCTTTCAAGGAAACCGGTAGTGTTTTAAAAACGAAATCTCCAAGTAGAGCAAGAACTTCTGAAGCTACTGTTGAACAGATCCGTGTTTCGTGTGTTTGGAGCCCAAAGAAGTCATTGGCCAGACGTAGTCTGTAATTAGGAGTGCCTAAATGCACCTTGTACAATGTGGTATGTAAAAGACTTCAAATGGATACCACGTTGAAGTTTACTAAAATTTAAAAAAAATTGAAGGTAGTTTCTTTCATTGTATGCACTCGTTTATGTAGTTTTCAATTAATTCCACTATTAAATTTATACATAAAACTAGGGAGTTCTTTTTCAAACACCCTATTTAGGTAAACCAACCTTATATTTAATTTCTTGTCAAACAATGCTAAACCAGAGCGAACTTAAGATATTATATTGTAAATCCTTCTTCTTTTTAGCTTCGTTGTCGGTTTTTGTGTAGAATGCGTTAGGTATTACTCTTATAGCACTATTTAATCACTTTGAAAAATGTACATGTAAATATTTTTAACCTTAAACGTATGATTTCTGCATTTTATCTCCTTATTTTGAATAAAATATTAGTAGAACCGATATCTGAAATGCATGGTGCAAATAATGCTATACGATTTGTTCCTAGACTACACCTCGTTTGCGTGTGGTACTTAGCTCGGTCTATTTGTAGTTGTACAATAAAGCGAAGTGTCTGTTTTACGCTTCTATCATTTGTGCTTGTCCTGGTTATAGTGAAACAAAAGTGTAAAATTCCGCTATGTGTGAAGCGAGGTTTGCAAACGGATTTCTGAACGCACAAATCTACCACCATTTGAGATTCATTATTAAATCAAAGAAGTTTATGATGGTGGCATAATGAGTAATCATGAGTGTATCGATAATGTTGAAAATTTAGTGAACCGACGAAGAATGTCATGTTTCTACACTTTACTAGGCATCTGTAAATCAATGTGGACGATTTCATGCATTGTATCGAAGAATTCTTCAAAGAAGATTGCATAGCACACTTGGCGAAATTTATGATAAGTTTCTATAAATTGTAGCTCTAGAGCTGCTAATCTAGAAACAGAATTACCTCCGCCTTCATATGACTCTCAAAGTGTAGATGTTTTAAATTTAGTGATTCTCAGCACATTCGTTTAATTCACTATTAGTGGCGACAGGTTTTTAATGCAATATAAAACACTAACCGAGATGTTTCGCAGCTCTTTGTAGGAATTGATACTTTACCACATAAGAAACAATAAATTCTTTAACAAATTTCTAACAAACATTACAAATTACAAATAAGAAAGAATAACAAAGCAATGCAGCCTTATGACTGTTGTACAATGTTAATATTCAGCCAGTGGCTTTACTATACTTGGCAAAACAAGTAGATACTCCTGGTTATCATGCCAATAATGGGAAATAGTCTGACAATTCGAATTACTAACGAGCGGTAGGATTCCTATGTAAGCACAATTAAAGACAGTGCGTAGTTGATAACACAAAATGATAGGTAAACCTAAGAATATACTAAAAATAATCAGCTTAAAATGTTTGTAGGGTGATGCGAATAATCTTGGTTTAAGTAAATGAAAATTATTCGTATGAATAATTAGTACCTTTGCTTTAAACTGAATTATTTTTAGAAATGAAACTTAAAATTTGCTGCATTACAGAATTTTCTAAAGAACTAACACAAGCTATTTTAAATTATTTCAAATAACTTGTAGTATGACTGAACACAATTTCACACAAACGGACAGTTAATATCGCATTTAAATTTACTATTTTCATTTCTAAAAAAAAACCAATACTGCAAATAATTCAATTTTATTCAAATCCCAAAGAAAAATATACATGCCATTGATAATAATAATTTGAAGACCAAAAAAATACAAATGGTCAAAAAATTAAAAGTCAATTTAGAATTCCCTAAATTTGTAATCTTGGTAATAGGTCGATTTAATTTAATTTGCCTCCTTGATAATTCATATCATCATTACTTTCTCGTAAGCCCCAGACACAATTGAAACGCAAGTTCAATGCCCTTCCACATTCATAGATAACCAAAAATTCCAGTCGAAATTCTTTTACTCATACTGTCAAAAATATATTTTACTGGACAATTGTCATCAATTACAACTAGTAAAGGCACTCCTGCTCAATCTTGCTGCAACAAAAAGTAATATGGACGGCTTCCTTGTTAGACAAAAACTTTCCATTATTTCAATCAATATTCTACAACTATAATAATTATCTAACACAATATTAACTGAATGAAATTAAACGAATACATTTTAATACGACGAAATTGATTTAGCATCACTTAAATATAGAAATAGTTAATTATATACTTTCAGTACAAACAAAGCATCATTTATTTCTCGGGCTTAAAACAAATCCGAACAATATTCGAATTAAGTTAACCATGGTGAACTAAAACATAGTTCTCCCGTTTAATTTGGAAATAAAATGTCACCCTTCTGATAAATACTGTAAACAAATAAATGAATATAAGAAATATTAATTTGCCGATAAATTAAATAAAATCAAAGAAATAAAATTAATTAAAGTCACATACTATTTTGAAACCTTATATTCCACGTACGATCCATTAAGAAACGTTCTGGCTAAAAGGAAATCTTTTTTCGAAGAAAATACGTAAAGAATGGATTGAAAAATAGGACCACAGCTAAAGAATTCAGGGACCTGGGGCGATGGACCTGTCTAATATAAGGCGGATCCAACCACGGAGGGATACCATAGATTCAACAAGATGACCTAGCAGAAGTTCAGTCAATGATGCCTGTCGTAACTGATACGAGCAGAACGCAATGGAAGTCCACCTGGCTCCCTTAAGGATCTCGGAATTCTAAAAATCAAAAATAGGATAATACTATAAAGGAACATAGAAATATGATAATCAATCTGATGAAATTTTAACCAGGTAATCAGTGCTATAAATTGCAAATTCCTAGAGAAATTGAATAGAAGTCTTGTACATAAATTTAGAAGAAAGATGAAACTCGTGCTCGTTCCACCATCACTAACACACCTCCAGACAACCACAAGTAAGCCTGGCATGTGAACACGAAAAGCGAAATTAGAGTGTTTAACCGAAATAACATAGAATATAATAACAAATTCCTAACCGAAGTAAAAGTTGAAAAGGGACTTTGCTGTAGATAAATATAACTGCATTGAAAATGCATTAAAAGCTATTTAAATTGTAAATCTCCAGTAAGAAATACAATTCGGTAGATGAGAAAAAATTAACTGTAGTAATTTTTGACAAATTCAGGTAACACTATATAAATTCCTACTATGTACATAACTTCAGATAAGTTTTACCACATACCTAGAAGCAAAGGTAATCACGGATATTTATAGAAACAAACTACGACACATACCATATTATTTCTTCCCTTTAAAATAAATTTAAAAGGTATATAAAACATAAATTTGAATGAAACCATAAGAAATTCATGATACGCTTTCCAGCCGATGACAATCATTGAACCGAAAGGTTTCATAAGGTTTTCTAAAACAATTTAGAGATACACTTCTGAATGAATAAATATTATGTACAAAATAAGTTGTATGAAGTACATACAAGATAATTCAAAACAATAAAAAGTAATCGTCAATAAAGCAAATTATTGATATAAAAGTACCAGTAAACATACCCCAAATAGCAATAGAAATATCCTTAGAAGCATTTTTATTTATTGCTAGTATTGTTCTGCAACATTTTTCTCTTGTTCTGAGCTAGGAGTTGGTTAACAAACCTTTAGTAGGCATTCAAAATTATAAATTAGAAGAGAATAATAAAACAATGTTATCTTACACTAGTTGTAGAATTTTGACATTAAGCAGGTTTTTTTACCAAGCATCTGGTTATCATGGTAAACAGTATCTAGTTGATGACATAAAATAGTAGGTAACTTCAAGCGTACAGTTAGAACAGTTAATTAATACATTTTTTTTAAATTAAATTAATGCCAGGTGCAACCGCCCCTCATCTTGCCTTTTGGTTACTGTTAAAATAGCTATTGCAGGAAGCAGTTGATCACATAAAGTTCTACAGTACAGCAATTACTGTATTCTGTAGACATTTGAAATAAAAATCCAACTAATCTAAGGCTTTTTGCAATAAATACTAAGCTGATAGCAACCGAAAGGCCTAAAAATGTCCATGAATTGTGATTTATCGGCTATCATCGTATTTGATTATCTTTATGTGTTTTATATTGAAAATTAAAGTTTAAAAGGAATAATATTTAAAAAACAGAACTGGTTTGCTTATTAGTAGTAGAACACGTAATTCTAAGATAAGATTAAAAAGTTTAAGTCCATGACCTCCATTTCCAGGAAACTAAATAAAGCCCGCATTAATGGAAGTGTGCAGGATATTAAAGAAGATACAGTCTCTACCGTTCCTTATGGTGTCGATGAAGCTTTAGACGTTTACATAGATTTGGGCTTATTCTCTATCAAACGATTAAAAGTTATAAAGTGTTCTTTCTGAAACTGCTGTCATATTTGCCACATTTCTATAATAATCAACAGTATGCAAAGAACTTTGATACTTTAAAGCTCCAAGTACTCTACGAATAATAATTGCTTTCTTTTCAGATAAATGAATAAGTTTTACACATTTTTGTGAAGTAATTTGAAGTAGGTGCCTTCACCAATCATAGATACTTAATATTGTCGTTTACAATAAATACAACTAAAATTTTAATAAGTGCATATGAAATTGCTTACTCCCTTGCCCAGGTGTCTTATTCAAGAGTAGTTCATCATTACAATACTCTTTTGATTATTACTACCTATTGCTTTTAGGAAATATGTAGTCAATTTTACATCATTGCTAGCTAATTATACTTTATTGATTACTATCTCATTAGAATGTACATCAGTTAACAATCTCTCCTTAGATAAAAGATGATTAAATACAAAGTTTAGAGGTCTCATAATGTGATTTAGTGTTGTAATTGTGATTGAAATAAGTACTAAAAATTTATTCGTTATCAGTTTTGTTTCTAATATTTAGTTTCGTTGCCTTTGGTGTAGTGTTAAAACATGAAATGTTGCTTCACTGGAACTTGGTTGGCAACATTGTGATTTTATAGTTTACTACTACATCTCCTTCTCTAAAAGACTCTGATTTCCTTCATTTTCATCTACAGCTACTCGATAATGTTTTGGCCACAATCATTGGATCCCACACTATACATATTAGGTATTTTGTTCTTGCAGACGTATTCAAACTTAGCTTTCTTGAACATATTTTTCAATTGGCTATTTTTGTTATTGTGTATTCATAATTTGGTAATAAAGGGAGGTTCGTGGGGATGACTATTCCTTTACCTTTTTTTTGATACAAATCGTAGAACTTCGGGTATAATATCCTTTGCCTTACTGATTAATTCTTCAATGAACAAATTCCAAGTTTCAGTTTAGATGAGTGTCTAGAATGTAAAGTAGTATGCGTCAGTCGCGTAAAATGTATTTCTCCATATGAATAGCTGGAATGACAAAAAATCGAGCACCTATTTGAAAATTGCAGCATCCTGCTTGTGTATCAAATTTGATCCCTCAAAGACCCATTCATTTCCTAATCAGCACTTCCACTCCATCAATTTATTGATGACAGTGAACTAGTGAATGCCTTAGACGACCATATTTTATAGACGTAGACAAATCGTCTAATATTTTATAAAAGTAAAAATGACCAACGGATAAAGACTACCAAATCGAAAACAGATTATGTATATTAAGAAATTAACATAGTTTAGTTATATAAATTGATTTCCACTACTTTTATATGAAACGACCAGCGTATTTAAATTTACACTTTTCGATTAGGCAGTGCAGACTTTATTTTGCTTTTAAGATCAATTGAAAGTAACACAGTAAATTTTAGATTACAATTTAGATAAGTACCTAACACGACAAACACTTTTATGTGGTACTGGGGATGATCTAAATAATAACATTATAAATTACAAAAGAACTGTCTATTTATAGTTAAGCCTTCTTAATTAACGTAAAATTAGCTAAATTTCGGTATAAATCCATAAGTATAATATTTATGCTTCTTCAATACGGTAAAATTGCCATTAAATAAAGTAGAAGTCCAAAATATCACTGCAATTTAACAATCTCTAATTGTGTAAAAACCTACACCTACTATTTTATGGACAAAATAGTCATTATTACGTTTGGAACATGTAGCTATTCAAGTTTTTTGCAAATCCGACATTAATTGGTTTGATTCACACATCTAGTAATACATTTCAATACCCTCTTATTGTCTTTTGGATTAAATTTATGACTTCATGCTTTACTACTTACAAGTATGGTTTTAATTAACTAGAGATGGAAGTATTAATGATGCATAATAAAGGTATCCCTCACTAGCAAATCGTTTTTGTCTCAAAAGCCCTTTAAATATTTAACTACTTTAGTTTATAAGCAACACAACCTAACCGTGTTAAAAATATAAGATACGTGCTTAAATAATAAAATATTACGTTTTATTTTAAATAGATAGTTTATATAATTGTCACAGTTAAAGGGGACTAGAAAATAATTTTACAGTAAGAAGTGGAGTGAATCTTTTCAATTTTATGTCTGTTGCAATTATATAATTCCTACTTTTATAAATGACTTAATTAATAAACAAACCGAGCTATGTTGGTTAATCCTGTTATGTGGTTCCGAGAGAATCTCAAGAGACGACGAATCCATTAGAGTAGTTTTCCAAGTTACAGGATGTAATGTTGCAGGAGTAGATTAGCATTAGAATTTCCTGTCGAGCACAGGACAAAGAACCCTTACTAATTTTAAAATTTTATTAGACCTACTTAACAATTTACAATCCCCAAATTTTAAAACGGCAATCTTTAAAATACAAATTTAAAACATCTGGATATTAAAAGCCTAACAAATTTGTTGAGGAAATGTACAGCAGTTAAGGGATAATGTTCCCCCTTGAGATTACACATAATACCTATGCAAAATTTCAATAAATCCTGTAAACATCTGTAGGTACATTTTACGAGATATACGAACAAACATTCCCCTATTTTCTTAGTAGGTTCCCTAAGCAATTGCCGCGATTCTCGAGTCCCTAACCGCTAAGCGCTACTCTACCCCAAACTCAACTCACCCCATTCACCAGTTCCACCCTCATAGGGGTAACCAGCTGAGTGATTCACTTAACGAAATGGCCAAAGCCCGTCATGCACATATCTTTTCGCTTCATCCTTTAATCGCCAGACATTTCGTAACCTTCCCCTATGTTTCCGGTTCTCCCTATAACGCCCACTGAAAAATTCTAACCCGAATCTGTCATATCAATCGAAATCGCTGCGATGCGAAATTAAATTCGCCAATTTAACCAAACTCTATAGTATCCATTTAAATTTAAATTGAGTTCTTGTCAAAAGCAATCGTGAAATATGAAACTAAATTTATATAATCAAATACCCTGTTTCAAAGTTGTACTAATAGAAATCTGTAAATTTCATTTACTTTAACCAAAATTTTGTAAATTATTCTTTGTCGAAATCGTTTAAAATGTAAATGCTTAATCGCAAATTCGAAATAAAGCGGTGCTACCTAAGTAATTAATTGATTAATTGCAATCGAGGAATTATTATTGATATAGACAAATACTCCAGACACAGTTGATTAATTACACCTTAGTTAAATGGATGATCATAATATTTACCTGATAAAGAATTGATGGCAAGGATTTTATTAGTGCATGAAATAAATATTCCCTTCAAAGCTACAACGTTATACAATTATCAATCATTTTATTTCCTTTTCTACTTATAAAATTGCATTCAGACGGTATTTGCCACTGAATCCTATTTTGTTAATTAATTAGTATATCAAATTACGTTGATGTCTGTACATAAATTCGCTGCAAATGTGCTCCATATGAAAGACATTTACATATGTACAATCCCGAGCTTAAAAAAATTATTTATATAAACTAAATAATATTTCATAGGGCTTTCTTGTTTGAATTGTCTTAGCTTAGAAGAGACAACTTTTTGTTATGGTTTAGCAATGTAAGCGTTTTGTTCACTTGTCAATGTAATTTTTTCGACTGGAATATTTTGTAAAGCAAAAATAAATTTATTTAACTATAAGAACAAATCGAAAACGTTATAATTAAAAATCATTTTATTTATATATCGGAGCTCTAACTGTCAATATGACAGATTAGTGACAATTTGTTTGTTAGTGATAGTATTAGGTAATATTATTAATTTGAGTAAATGGTTTAAAATCTGGATTTTTCATAGACCCCTTACGATTGAATACTTTGAATCAAATAAAAAATTCAATAACTTCAATGAATTTTTCATGTAGTAAGTTATACTCAGATCTGTTATTTATTTTCTGTTAAGCATAGGTAAATGTATTTATTCACAATTGTATAGTAATTTATTGTTTTCCAACATTTTAGAGGTTCGAAAGTAAGCAATTGTTTACCGAATTACTTTCCGACCTGTTGGAAAGTGCTTATTTTCCACCTGGTAAATCTTCGGTAATAATTGTTATTTTAGTACGTGTATTATAACCACACTTGTTATCAATGACAGCAAATGTCAAAAAATTATTGAACGCTTGTCATTAATTTTATGAATAATATCAACTTTCGATGGGTATTTTGAATGATTGCGAATGAAATAGTATACAAACGTCGGCAAAACTATCATTTCTCTCCCGAGAGAAATGAGATACTTTCCGCCTCGATATGTAATATACCCTTGAATGACTAAAAAGTTGATTTAATTTTAATATACGACGAATGCTACAAAAAAAGTCGCCATCGTCATAAGAAGACTTCATGATACAATTTTTAAAGAAATGAAAATTGGCAAAAATACCATAAAATCCAAATGATAGGTTGGCATTAAACGAAGTCCAAGAACATGCTGCTTAGCAGACCCTAACACGAAAACATTACCAAGTGTCCACCTCCGATTTTGATGAAATTTTTATATGTTGTAGACAATAGAGTATAAGAGGACTCTATTCTTTTATCTGTGGTAATTCGATTGTAATAAGAAAAAAATCACGTTAAAGTTGGACCTGCTTTAAACCAAATTGGTGATTCACATAGAACTAGAACGATTTTAATAACACAAACTTTAAAATTTTCTCCATACTGAGAAACAACATGTTTCTCATGGTGATACCTTACTGAGGGGGTAGGGGTCATCCCTGTAAACAATTGAAGGTCGCAAATGTGCATTTCTTAAAAACGATATCTTTTGACAAAGATGTTATGTTTTAGAGGAAGTTAAAATAAAATGGACGTGTTTCACGTATTACTAAAGAAATCGGTCATAAATCTATTTTAATACAGTAATTCATAAAAATTGTTGATTTATGTATTAAATCTTGCTAATGGTGATTATAATTTGCTTCTTGCATATCCCACATACGTTTGACCACAACGTGGCAAATTACCCCATTTATATAGTGTTTTAAAATGATTTACAATGAGCTTAAAATGATCATACTCGATAAAATACAAAAAGGGCTTAATAAACATGTGCGCAAAAATTAATCTATTTCGAGATATAGTCCTAAAGGTTGCGGTTATTACGCTACTACCACTGCTACCTATCATGTCAATCCCTTAGTGGGGTAGGCAAAACTCAATAAAGCCTCCACCTTCACAACCACTGCATGCACCCATACACCAATCCCTCTCGCTAATATCGTCCTTCACCACAACTCCCAACACTCTACAGTATCCACACCAGCCCACTATTACCTACCAATTCTACTTTCACCCATTCACTATTTTTCTCCATTCCTTTCTGTCCTTACACACTTCTTTTGCTTCCATTAAATTCATACAACGTTTATGGCAAGCTCTCCCATTCTTTGAGCTCTTTATTCTCTTTCCTTTTACAATTTCTTGAATCATATTCAATCGCCCCTTTCTCGGTCTACCCCTGCCTAGTTTTCAATTCATACCTATCTCATATATTCTATTTGTTAAGCGTTCATTACTCATTCGTTCCACATGTCCAAACCATCTTATCGCACTTCTTTCATACAGTTCAGGCAGTGTCTCCTTCACCTGGCACGTATCCATCACCCATTCATTCCTTACTCTGTCACGTCTCGTTTTGCCACATGCAGCTCTTAGAAACCTCATACCCAAGGCGTTCATTTTAATCATATGCTTCTTCTGACATACCCAAGTCTCACTACCATATAAAACAGTTGGAACAAATACACTATTGTACACAGCTTTCTTTGCTTCCATACTTAGTTCGGAGATTGATTACATTTATACAAATTTTAACAATCTGCTTAGTGATAAAGATGTGATATTTAATGGCTTATCGGATCATTCTAGTCAAAAAATTACTTTTATATGCAATAATCTTAGGTCTAATTTTACAAGTATATGATATTCACAAAAAAATACTGACTGTTTTGTTATCTACTTGAAAAATGAACCATGGGATAATTTATACAATTTTAGTGCAGTAAATGAACTGTACGCTTATTTTTTAAATACTATTAATAAATATTTTATGCTA
>JAHWXV010174616.1:0-16074 GCA_024586415.1 Phrixothrix hirtus
GCTGTTTAAGCTCCAATCTACAATTATAGCTATATTATAACTACAATAGTTTCGCTTAAAAATAATGTGAGATTTAGGGAAACTCGAGTTTAAACCAATACTGTAACAGCAGTCCCAAGTATGGAAAATTAAGTATAATCATAAAGTACTATAAAACATTTTTACTGAATTTGTATACATGTGATAAATAAATTCTAACTGTAACTTTTGCCAAAATAAGTAACATATCAATTTCTTCTCCATTAAAAAACAGTGCGACAATAGTTTTATAAACAACAGTTAAATAATTAAACGCACAATTTGATGGTCATATTTCAAAAGCCTGCCTACTCTTGACTAATAATAAAAATGTAATAATTATGTTATTTCTTGTGTGCTATTATCAATGGTAGTAATTTATGAAAGTAAGGCGTGTTGCCTTTACTTATGAATTAAACCTGCTAATTTCATGTTTTGATTGACTATACTTTATATCTTAATTTAAATTTTTAATTGATTTTCCATACTGGATTGTCAACCGCCTTGGCTTAGGAAGGATGTCCTGGATTTAAGTCATATTTTTGTGTGTCCTTCTGACATCCTTGGAAGGGCACGTGTTATCCTAGATTTTAGTGTTAATTCAATTTTTTTAAAATGGGCAATGCACGATTTTGTATCAAAGTTCTACTGGCTTATGTGTAAGTATGAATTTTAGTTTTGTTATTAAGTTCGATCGCATTAAAAGAATGATATTTTACCTGTTTCAAAAATTTTGTTTTATTTTTTAACACATCTGCATATAATAAGTTTATTTATTATTTAAAACTAAAACATTATGTATCCTTTTTTCTTTTCTTCCTAGATTTTTAGCCGTTCTGTCTTATTACACGAATTTAAAGTTGCCAACCCTATTAGCATACCATAATCTGTATCTAAATTTTTTGGTTATTTAGCTATGATTTGATAAAAGATTCATGTTGTACATTTTTTAAAAATTAAATCAGTTCTAAAACTTCAAACCATCCCGTATTTTATTTCCAGAAGCTGTAAAACCGGATGTCGGCACGTGTAAATTTTTACAGATCTTTCTAACTGAAAGTCTAATTTACAATAGAAAATTTATGACAAGTCCGTGCCAATACCAATAAGCAGGTTGTAAGGATTAATTGACGTAATATTTACTACGGTGTGGTGGTCTTAATTGGAAAAATATGACAGAAGCTGTCAGTTTCTTGTAGAACTGTATGCACGGTCACGTTTTATGGCAGCTCGGAACCGTAACTAATCTTTTCTCAACTGTAAACAACTTATCTCCGGTCTCCTTTTTGTCGTCTACCGGAAGTAACGATGTGTAAAGAAAACATCTTAGTTGGACAGGTGTCAATCTATAATGTAGCTGAACGGTTGCTTCAACAATAAATAGTTGTTGTCCCTCTTTGTTCGATATACATCCTGCTTTATACTGAAATTTGTGGAACACCTGTCTGATTCGCTTTTTGAATCGATTTCCGTTCACTAATTCTGTTGATTTTTGATTCTATAAAAGTACCCTGAGATATTTGAAATATTTTTAAAATAAATATAATTTATTTTAACTGCAGGTATTTGTTTTTCTCTTAACGTTGTTTGACTGTTTTAATGAAATAAACAATCGAAACCAGCATGCTTTACATTTTTATGTAAAACTTGGGAGGACTTCCTGACCCTCCTTTCATAATCTGATATTTAAATTTTTAATCGTTGATTATTGGGATCTAATAAGTATTTTCACTAACGGCGCAATTTTTACAACGTTGCCGCGATAGAAAGTTTGAGTATATTTATTAAATTAAGTACAATTAAGTAGATATATTTTAAAATTAATGTTTAACAATTTGTAAACGTAAGGATCAAAACAATATTTCAAATTTAAAAACGCAGAATTAAATGCAAATGAAGCTATGGTAAATATTTGTGATTTGCCTCCAATAGTAGTTGTATTTGTTTACCAGAGGGCGCATCGCTTAGTGTAAAATAACATAAAACAGCAACATTTAAACAAAATGGAAGGTTTTATACGGTTTGACTAATTTAAAAAGGCATATGCTTTTACAATAGCCGTTGCAATGGGAGTTTTTGCTTTTAATGTTTTTATCACAAAAGGTACCTGTGCAAATCAGCGCTCTATTATTTTACAAGTTTTCTCATTTATTCAATGAGTCAAATAACCAAGGAGAGACTTACCAGAAAACAACTGGAACGTTTCACACGTTTCTTTTAAAATAGTAGGTATTGTAAATAAAATAACATTTTTATTAAACTTATACTACACATAAATATGTGTAAGGGAAGATAATATGCCTACAATGTTATGCTGTACTTACTTCTGATGCATCCTGTGTATTTATTTGATTAATAAATTATGTAGGAACGTGTACCACATTTATTTAAGTATGATTAATGTCATCAAGGTCGATGACAAAATTTTAATATTCCATTTTTTAGTTTATAATTATATAAATAAAAAAATAATATGAAGGACAGAACTTTAGGATTGTTAATATTACATCAATACTTTAAATATTAATATTAAATGAAATTTAAAATATTTTCACACACGTGCCTGATAAAATAAATATTACAGAGTTCAAAAGATTTATAAAATTCAAATTTGGGTAACTAATTTGAACTGTTATTCCTTTAAATAATATTGACAATTTTTTTAAAGCAAAATATGCATTGACCGTTGTATTCACTTTGGTGTTTATATTAAGCAATATTGACATATGTATTTAAAATTAAGGTGTACATACACTATTGCATTTCGCACTCTCTTTTTACGTTTTAATTAATATTTTCACAGGTCATGCAGGGCGGGGCTTTTGTTTGTGTTTGTTATCGTTTATTCAAATATTTGTTATTTCATATTTCTTGTTAAAATTTTTAAACGTGTGCATTTTTAATGTATTTATATAACCACTATATGCAGTGCGAGTGCATAAACTGTCAAGAATTCAATTACAAAATTTACATTTTCCAATGTTTCTTTAACGCTTTTAATTAATTCATTAATTGGTTATATTATAAATAAAATATAGAAAAATTTAGTGTAAGACAACACACGATTTTATCTTACGTATGTACATAGATATACAAATAGTGTCCACAAATGATTAAATTATTATTTACGTTTATTTTGGGAATGATAATTATAACGGTTACCCGTCGAATTAACTTGTCACACGAAACACTGCTTAACCCCGGAGGTTTTCCTTAACTCGCTTCAACGAATTTTCTCAAAGAAACTAATTAGTTCGGATATAAAAGCATTATAGACGTAGGAGACATAGTAAGTTTAAAAAAATCGTTAGAGCCGTTTTCGAGAAAATCGCAAAAAACCTAAAAGTCGCAAGAATAAAGTGGTACTTCCGGTTATTCGATTTTAACAAAATTCTTACTAGGACGTGTCAAGAAGATAGTAAACTTTTCTACGACGTACACACAGACCAATTTCTAAAAACATGTTTTTCAGACTCAGAAGATCTAAAAACGCCAAGGCGTTACGCCCACCAACGGCTCTGATGGCCGCTAGCTCTTCGGAGGAGGATGGGTTCCCAATAAAGTACACCAGTACCGTCCGCGTGCTAAAGGAAGTCGAGATATAGGAAAAGAAAGGGCGCCACTGCTCCAGATTGCTGTTCAAGGTGTGCAACTATCCTTGGAACAGATACAAACAGTTCCTTGGCCTTTTATGATTTTGTCCCGGGGTTACTTTTCGTTAAGGCCCCAAATATTAATATTAATTTTGGTCGTGATCTAAAGGGGGAACCTTGATTAATACATATCCTCTGAAATGCAAAGTGTTATCAATTAACTTATTTTACTGTCACAGTAAAAGGCTAGTAGAATGACATAATACATCTATTGATAAAGGAATGGCTTATTTCGTGTACACACAATACAACAGTTTACAAAAGCAAGTTACAGACAACTTCTTCGTCCCTTGAACTTGGCCTTATTCAAGAGGTACGGGAAGGACTACTCAAACTACTAAATAATAAAACTAGGGTTAATATAGGTACTGAGATATAATCAACGCAAGTATGCGTCCACAATCTAAACAGAAGGTATGTAGTAATGAGATCTCTTCGCACGGAAAGGTTTAAGCTGGCCTCTACAAGGGGTTGGCAGCCGGAACGTGGCTTTAATTGACTTCTCGCCGATACGCGTTGACACTTCGCTTACGTCTTTCGCAGGCCGACAATAAAGAAGCTAGAGACAATAAAAAAGGGCTACTTTAGTTTGTTTCGTCAAATTACCGGGTTGTTAGATTTCCAAACATCCAAATCATCCGTCGTGATTGATTTATTGGTTTCTGCGTTCGCAGAAGAACATAATACGTTCAAAAAGCAGCTACTGGCGTAGAACGAGCAGGTCAATCCCCAAAGATCCTTAGGTCTGCTCTTCCGCCACACTAAATTATGCGGAGTCCCGAATCTCACACGCCAACGCTTCAGATAAAGAGCCAACACACACACGTCCGACTTTCACACCAACTACGCGACGAATCCGTATCAATTATAAATGTCGCCGAACTCTTTCAGACGTGGACATTTCATTTCTCTGTCACCTTTACTGTCATTATTAGATTCCTGATCGACACAGACGTGGAAAACGCGCCTATCGTGTTTTTAATCCGACAGGGAACTTATTTATTTATTATTGTTGTCCTGTCAACCACGCCGTTTCCGAAAACAGACGGCGGCAAATTTAAAAAAGATTTTGTGCATTAGGCACAGACCGCCACCAGAATCTGACAACTGGTAAGAGAAGGTAAGAATTATACTTCATTTTTTATATGAAAATTAGGTTTATTACTACAAGGTTCCTAAGCTAGTTGAACCAAAGCAATATTTTTACTAACCATTACAATTCAGTTTTTGACTTACATACATTAACACAAATATTTTTAGCACTATATCTTATTTTAAACAAGTGCGGGGTTGATGCGGATGGTGGTGGTGGCTGGTGTTTAATTCCGTTTAGTAATGACCTGGTAAGGGTTGTTGAAGTGCTCATCTTGCTGCAGTCTTTGTAATTTTGCTTTTGTTACAGTTGTTTTTAGAAGGGTTTTATGGTTCTTTTATTTCGGTTTGTGTTTTGGAGTTGCCGGCAGTGTTGGAGACGGTTCAGGTGAATCTCCAAATAGTTTCTGGAAGAGTTCCTGCAACTCTTTGATGGGGGGCGGTTTATTGGTAATGGCTTCGATGGTTTGGTCAATTTCCGCTGAAACTTACTCTGTTGACAGTACGGAGGGGGCGACGGGAAGTTGAACTGTTGGAATGCCTGATGTGCTTTGTCGGTTTCATCCATGAGGGCATCCTCATCGAGGGCGGTCAGGTTGAGTGGGTTGAATGGGTGGTATGAGCGGTGACGAACCCAGGATGCGGTTGAACGTTTCTGTCAGGTCCTCAGGGGTGAAGATTTTTGCTTTCCAAACCTGCGTCACGGTAATTTGGCAGTTGACTTCCGGTGGTGACCTCCAAGGTATTTGAGCCTTAAACAAGCCGTTAATTGGGGTTGGGACGGTCAGCCTATCGGAAATATCAGGCATTTGTAGAGATTTGCATTTACGGTTTTGAGGTCTGGCAGCCATTTTATACAATATAATTTAAGTAACAATGACAGTTTTGTGGTTTTAAATGTAGTTATTGTAACAGAAATTAGAAACAGTAAATGGAAAATTCTAGAATCATCTAGAATGTTTTCTTTGTAATAAAATGGATGATGTAACCCGCAAATGACTCATTGCAGTAATTTACGTCTGTCAATACAATTAGGTCAGCAATGAGTCATAGCATTACATCATTATTTTAAGTAATATTCTGGAATGTTACTATTCCAATTGTTTCTAGAACATCTATCCTATATAATCAGCGAATTGAGTTCTCTTAAGTTAGTTATTGCTAGAATCTTGTATCGTGTATTACTGATATAAATATACAGAAATAGAATTATAAATAAATGTTTGCTGCTAGTGCATTGTAAAATAAATAATTAAATATTTAACATAAATTAGTGTACATAGTTACTTATAAATAAGTGTAGAATTAAGTGAATATAAATAAACTTTATAAAAACAATTAGCTAGTTTCGTTACAATATTAATATTTATTGGTTGTCCA
Organism: Phrixothrix hirtus; assembly: GCA_024586415.1. Classification (NCBI taxonomy): domain Eukaryota; kingdom Metazoa; phylum Arthropoda; class Insecta; order Coleoptera; family Phengodidae; genus Phrixothrix; species Phrixothrix hirtus. Next base: position 6,144 of record JAHWXV010174616.1, read on the forward strand.
GAGAATAGTTCTAACATCATAAAGGCGTTGACTAAAATATTTTCTGATTTTGAAATCTGTTCTTGGTGCCAGTTATACCATTTTAGTTTAATTTAAGGTATTGAACTTCATCTATCATGAAAGTATTAGAAATTTGATATACTTTTGTTCATTCTTCTATGAGAAATGAATATTCTAATTTTTGCCATCTATCTTTGGTAGGGTTAAACACAGCAGAAGAATCGTTTCGGGAAAATTTTCATAGGAAGATTGTTGCATATTTGACGTGGGTAAATCGCTCCCAAAATTTATAACAATAATTGACTGGCGCCCCATATTATTTGAGTTGGATATATGTACAATATCATCCCATAGTCGTGATGCAACGATAGTTGTTCTTTTAAATAAATTTCCTATAAATTGTATTAAGCACTGAAAATTTCAATCTTTATTTGACATTCTAATTACAAATGATCCTCTGCATTAAAATAATATAAAATATAATATGAAGCCCTCAATTTTAAGAGTTTTTTTGGTTTGGTGCCATTTTATAATTTGTCAGTATAAAGAGTGCCTCAATGGTGGGGTTTATGTTGACACATCTTCCTTACAGGCACTTCTAAGAATAGTATTAACATAATCTATTAACCTCAATAAATCCAAACAGAGAATTAACTTGGCACTTTCTATTGCGATTTATAAAATGGCAACGGACTAAAGAAACCCACAATTTTGAGCGCTCTATATCGTATTTCATATTATTTTAATGCAAAAAGGAGCATTTGTAATTAGAATATCAAGCCAAGATTGAAATATGTAGTATTTGATAAAATTTATAAGAAATTTATTTAAAAAAACCCTCTCTAGCTGCATGACAAATATGGTATATTATTGTGCACACGTCCAACTCGAATAGTACAGGATGTCAGTCAATAATTGTTATAAATTCTGGGAACGAGTTACCCACGTCAAAATATGCAAAAATCTTCCTATGAAAATGTTTCTGATACTGTTCCACTACCGTGGCTAACACTACCAAAGGTAAATGGCAAAAAATAGAATATTCATCTATTATGAAAAAATGAACCAAAGGATATAAAATTTCCTACCCTTTCATGATTGATGAAGTCCATATCCTAAATTAAACTAAAATGGTGTAACTGGCACCTAGAACAGATATCAAAAACGGCTAATATTTGGGTCAACGACTTTATGAAGTTATATCTATTCTCTGTGCAAACAATTAATATTAATATGCAAGGTTTCAAAATATTATCAAAGTAGCATTGCCCAAATACACTACTTCGCAGTTTCTCTTTGAAATTCAAATTAGGGAGAATTCTTTTACTTTTTCCTCAATTAGCTTTATCTCAGAAACCATTGTGGTACCAGCTCTTATTTTGACGGCGCTAGCTAAAAACTAGATGTATGCCAAATACTTCGGCAAAATTCAATTATGGCATCCTTTTCCTCTTTTTGTTTATTTGGTTTTATCTCGAAAACCGTTGCAGCGCTAGCTCTTAATTTGGTAGTGTTAGGTGGATATAACTTGGTTCTAGAGTTTCAGCGATGTCAGGTTCCATGGCCAAAAAGCATTAACTTAGCTGTACCCAACTTTAACTGTTAGTAATTTTACAAATATTTTGGCTTTAGCTTTGGCTTTAATGGCGTTAGCTGTAGTTGGTTTGGCGCTAGAACTTCAGTAGGGAATTTAGTCGTAGTGCCTCTAGGTTAGTGGAGCCATGCCGTCGTATACATACAGTGGCTCACAGCTTAAATGATGCAGCTTATAAAAAAGTACACATTACTGGAAGAAAATGTAAATAACAAACATAAAGATGATAAGTAGATACACTTTACTAACTTATAATGTTATTAAACCATATACACTAAAATTATAGAGAAATTTTAATAAGCAACTTATATTATAAACAAAACACGAAATTGTATTCAAAATTTAGCTTACAGATTAAATGATATAAGACAAAAATGAATTAAAATGTTTAACTTTAATATCACGTAGTTGTTTCAGGACCTCTCTTAATCGTTTGGACATTGATTCAATTAATTTATGGGTATAGTCTGGAAGGATAAGGATTTTGTCCCATTTATCCAAAAGAGCATTCCTAAGAGCATTTTTATTAGATGTGATGTTTTCGAATGCCATGTTACAATTTAACCTATAAATTTGCTATAACATCTAGGTCGGGCGATGGTGTGGGGGAGGTTTAGTCACACGTGGATAAATATACAGTAGTCATTCTTTCATCAAAACAGGCGTATGTTTATAATCGTTTTCCTGGTAGAACGAGAAATTTGCTTCTATATCTAAGTTTGGCTGCACTGGATTTTAGATTTTGTTTCAGAATAACCAGGTCGATACCTGCCCATATTTCTCTCAATAAAACACAAGTTGCCAACTCCAGGAGCTGGCAGGCATCCCCAGAATATTACATGCCCGCCCCCAAATTTCACGACTGGGCGCTAAGTTTGTGGTTTTAACGTCGTATTGGTTTTTCTCCATACATGAGCGTTGCCATCTGAGCCAAAGAGGTTAAACTTACTCTCATCATCAAATAGTTGTTTTCCAAAAATCTAGAGACTTGATGAGGTAAGTTCAATGTCATTTGTTTTTCGCTCTTATGAAAGGCTTCTTCCTAGTTACTCGACGTCTACACTCTACTTTTTACAGCATTCTTCTTATTGTTTTGGGGTTACATGTTTACCCTAAATCCTTTTTTACCTGTGCTGCTAACTGGGACACTGAAATTGGGGTTTCTTTCAACTGTATGCACAATGTACGTCTTTTCCTTATCTGAAAATAGTTTGTTCGGTGGCTTTCTGAACTTATTATCAAAATGATTTACACGTATGTAGTGTTGGATTAAGTGTTGTATCGTGGAAGCAAGTTTATTCATTACTTCAGCAATTTCTCGCTGTGTTCTCCCATTTTAAAAATAAAAAATAAGCAATTGGCGTTATTAAATAATCGTTCATGTGGACACAAAACACTGTTACATATCTAAAATGGAATGTTAATGGTCTCACTTTAAAGTATACAGTGCCAACATTTAATTGTTAGATCATTTAAGTTGTAACCTAGGTTTTGAATATTTTTTAGATTTTTGTTTATAAATTGCTTTTCAGGATTTATTTTTAATGTTAGCGTATAATGCTTAATAACATTATAAATTATTATAGAATTTTGTGGTACGAGAATTAAGGAAACATCCGTTTGTAATTAAATTTTGAGTTGCACAGAAAGTTAAAAATGTTACAATATAATACAGTAATAATGACAAATTTATCAGCATAATTTTTAGAGTAAGATTGGTGTTTACACTTCTAATTTTTATTACTAAAAATGTTGCTAGTAATTTTCATTAAACGAATCAGAGTAATTCTTGCAAATAAAAAAAGATAAAAAAATTTCTTTTAAATACTAATATTTGATTACTTAGTTTTGCAAGAAACACATTTTTCATAATTAAACTGCATAATAATTTTCTTAAAAAGATTCACGTATTTTGAAATTCATTATTAGAATTGATTTTGCATATAAAATCCCTGTTATTAGTGAAGGTCCTAAAACAACAAACTTGTACCGCGATGACCTTGTTCCCTATATAAATAAAAATATTGTACTCCATTCTAAATAGCTATGTATGCATTTGTATGTGTTATTTACATACCGGACTATCCTTGCACTATATGTATAATGAACCCATCTGTAATTATCGAAAATACGATATTTCGCGCTTTTGAACAGTCACCGACACCTAGCGTATACTGTTGAACTTAAATTCGATTTTCTTCGACGCCATATGAAATGTCTATCTGAATATATAAAATCAATGATTAAACAAAGATCCCAAAGTAACTTTCGTCTGTCCTTGTGTTCGGTGATTTTAGTACACGTACAACTTTCACAGTCACAACGGGCTTCCAACTGACATTAGATGTCTATGAATTATAAAGAAACCGTCTGACCTGGATAGCCTATGCAGTGTTTGTCGGAGGAAGTCTAATGGGCGGAGTCCCTTAGGTACTACTAGTTAGGTGGACGCAGCATCATAACGACTAGAAATATGCCAACGTCACGTTTATACCTCAAAGCGGGTGACAGTAAATGCCAAGATTAATTTCGCTTAATTAGAAAACCAAAATTAATATTAAATCTGACAGAATTTTGGAATAACACACCCACGTCATTGTTTATGGTAGTGGCCTTCAGTAGGAATGGGATACCGAAATCTAATAACTTCTTAACCAAATTTTGAGAGATGTTTCAAAGCTATTTCTTTTAAAAACATCCGGTAACCGTTATGAACAACTACAAACCAAGGAAACATGACATTTATTTAAATTATATACACTGAACGCGCAATATTCAGTAAAAATGTCGTTCGTCCAAAAATAATATTATACATTTTCCAGACGCTGTTCTTTATTACTTTTCCACTTTCTCTTGCTACATTTTTATTAATATTTGTCCACATCTGTTTAAATACTCGGTCATTTTTACGTACATCTTTACCAGATACTCATCTTTTCTTACACAATGGCCAAAACATTTGTTTGGAGCATTGTCTTTTTTTTCGATAAAGTTAATATTTTCACTTCTTAGGTGGTTAGTAACTTTGGTCGCATATTGCATAGTGGCAAAATATGGCCAAAACGTAGCATCATTTGCATTTTAATGCCTTTTAGTAAAGCGTACCAATCTTCATCTTCATTAATACAGCCCTTTGAAATATATGGGTCAGAAACATTCCCGTATGCATCCATATCCTGCCAGATCATGTACCTCTTAAAAAATTTGTTTTTAACGTACATTTTTCTTCGCATTTCACTCTAGATGATCACGGCAGTGATAATATTATTTACCTGAAACGTTCTTTGGTCTGATGCATGTGTGTTTCATTGTCAATGATCAGGATTTTTCTAGTGCATCTTTTATAAATTTTCTTAATCCACTTTTAGCTCGCATTCTAGACCTATTTTATATTTCGTCGCAGACAATTTTACTCTTGCTTTTATTGCCTGCTAATATACTATAATAAAACTAAGCGTAGATTTGCTAATACTAATTGTAAACCTTAAAGCAGCTTCACGAACACTTAAAGACAATTTATTTGCCTAATCAGTGATTTAAAAATAGTATAGGGTATTTATTTAATGTAAGGCTAAGTAAGCAAGAAATTTCACTGAACGTCCTGAATTAATTTAATCACACTAATAATCTAAAGCCGATACATATTAATGTTCCAATACCTTATTTTACTACCCGCCCTTAATGTAAATGACAGCTTATTTAAGATTACACGCACTTTGCAGAAGGGATGATCCTCATCGATTGTAAACTAAAATACCACATTCATTTAAAGTGTTACTTAGACCGTGTGTATAACTTGACAAGATCCATTACCATATATTGTATTAATATTGTTACTAACTTCAAGATGCAAAAGTAAAGCGCATTAGCATAAATGTTTTAAACTGTAAATATCCACTTTAGTTATGCGGCGCAATAGACATAAATGCGTTCAGTACGGTTTCACTATACTGAATCAAAGCGAGTTGATATCAAAGACGTAGACGCCCACTTTGACATCAACTGCTTCTAATTATTACGTTCGTTAAGTAATTTATTGGTATGAGCAATTTTGTTAACACATGGAAAAAGTGCATTTGACTATTGATATTTTAAACTGTTTAAAACCGTACAATCGAATACGAATGGTGATGTTAACAAAGTGAATCTATACATTTTAAAATATCCCTAACATCTAAGCAGCGGCATCGACTTACCTATTTGTTTTTTGGAGAAAATTAAATGATGTAGTTCGAAATATGTTATATTTGTAATAATGTACAATAAATGTTAATAACAAAATGATCGATATTTAATAAATTATAATGATAAATTATTTTATCTAATAGCATACAATAATGACAACTTTATTACCATCTTCTTCAATGCCATAATAAAATCCTAATGAGATTGAGTACCATGACGCTAAGTTCTAGTTCGAGTATCTACTGTAGTGAATTTTATAGGGTTAAAAAACAATATCAGAAAGTTTTTATTTAATGAATTACAAAATCGCATAACTCTTCGTAATGTTCAATGCAATTGCATACATCAAACACGACATTTTGGTAAAGAAAGCTAATTGCGTTTTCGGAAATTTCTAGACTCAGTGACACAGAAATTGCATCACCAAGAAGGGGTTAGAATTTCCGAACGAAATTTGGTAAGAATGTTTACCTATGCTATAATAATAAATGGTCAAAATTTGGGAAGAAAATCTTTATTAGTTAAACAAAATTTTATAATAATTGTTAATAACTTGTGGTGCGGCCTCTGATATATACATATCTACACCACGAGACATTGATTAAATAAAGTGGTTTATCTCGTCTTGGGGTATTTCCTCCTGTGCAAATTGCACCTCATGTCTCTAGGACTCAAAAATCAAAGGAGAACACTGCAAATTTCGCAACCTTCTACCATTATGTCTCATACACGTTCAATGCGAGAAAGATCTCGAGATCTTGGAGGCCAGGGCAGAAGAGCAATCTGGGCCTACTCAAAGAAGTTCAAGGAAAATACAGTTACATGTGGACGTGTATTTTCTTGCTGGAGTAATGGATCTTCGAGCTCTTGTAAGTATGGCAGAAGATGTGTTCCAACCACCTCCGCAATATACCGTTGTGATGTCATATGGCCTCAAATGAACACCTAGGGAGACCTGCTGTCATAAGTAATTGCACCCTAAACCATAACACCCAAAGTGCGGTGTACGTGCCTTTCAACTGTAAATCGAAGATTCCGTCGTTCACCCCGTCTTCTTCTGACTCTCATATGCCCTTCGTGAATTCCTAAACAAAATCTAGATTTGTCACTAAATATAACACGACGTCATTCGTTGATTGCGCCATTGTAACTGTTGCTGATAATGTTCTGCAGTCAAAAGAAGCACAAGTTGCGGTCGATATGATGTTGACCGAAAACTTCGGATTCGTCTATAAACTGTTCTAAGTGTTACAAGGCGACATTCTTCACCAAAACATTGGTTACCAACTGCCCGAGTAGAGGAAAATCCTTTTTTAAATGCTAGTTGTCCTAAGCAACGATCTTGACGCTCATTCGTTCTTCTTGAAGCTCCGGTTCCTATTTTACGATGTTCCTGTTCATCTTCAAACCATGTGCGATACACTGGCATTACATTAGACCGATTTCGCTTTACACGGTTACCAATTTCCCCAAATGAAGAGCCAGCTTCGCGAAAACCAATAATTCGACCTCTGTCAAATTCGCTTAATTGACGGTAATATTCTCGTTGCCATACTCTAGGCATAATCAAGCAAACAAAACAAGTTAACAAAAGAGCAACAACCAAAATAATGTTAATTAATAATGAAAAAGAACAACAAATCGTACGAAAAACAGAGCGAAAATATTGGCAAAACATTATAACAACTGTCAAATGTGACGTTATCGAATTACCACTAGATTTCAAAAGTTAATCAATTATTATTTAATGTCAACCCAACAGATTTATCAATTTCGACTAACAAATTCCTACTCCTTCTTGGTGTTGCAGTTTCTATGTCACTGTGTATAATATATCAGGAAGCAAACTTAAATCTGACCCACCCATGCCCTTGAAAAATTAATTTCAGTTAAACTTGAAAATAAAACAAACATACTAAAAATATTAAACTCAGAAACCTTTAAAATTGCTAATTATCATTATGATCAATTATCATTATGGAACTTATCGTGTTATTTTCTAATTTGAGTCTATAAAAATCCCAAAAATCATTCAAAATATTATATTAAGAGCCCGTACCATCGTTGCTAGCAGTTTAATGTCTTATCGGAAATTACATGTCAACTGTTCTAAAAATTCACATTTATTATTAAAACTATTCCTTGGCTATTTAAAAATTTATAATTTCCAGTCTTTGGTCTCCCCTTTTTATTTAAAAAATTATTCAAATACTTATAAATTTATAAGTAACAATCAATTTAATGCGCCTCTGTAATGAGGTCAACGAAAAAGTCGGTTTACAGGTTCATATTTTAAATACTTCATTTTCTTTAAAATAACAGGTAAATAGAATCAATTTCTCTTTCAAGTGATGTTCTTTAGTAAATTATTTCTTTTTTTATATCGAAAAAATAGGGAAACAAATATTTCTCAAAAAGACCCAATATGTGCAATAAGTATATAGTTATTCTGAATACAGTTCGATTTAAAATAAGTACTTTCACGCCTATTTCCTGTTACTGGATTTTGGTATTCAAATATATCCAGCCTTCACTGTTCCTTGTTCCTCACTTGAAAACCCTGCAGAAATTCATAAGACCATCTGTACGGGTTCCCAAGAAATTAGCTACATTAATCAATAGTCGAGTACATATAAAATAACATTGCCCTATTACTTTTTAGCGATGAAGTAACATTTCATAGATCTGCACAATCTCCACTATTATTCCAGAACAAGTCCGTATATTACATTACTGGAAGTCAGAACAGGTGGTCTATAAATGTGTTGGGTGGTATACGAGGAGCACTATTTATATTGTGAGCTTTGGCACTACGGCGTGTTTAAGACGCCATCTAACATTTGCATTGGAAAGGTTGACATTTTGAACATAACCTCGTTCAGAACATTTTGACATTTGAGCGTGGTGGTGTCTATGGTGACTTGAAAAATTGTGCCTCAGCGTAAAAATGAAATTAATTCGTGAAAATTTTCGTGCAGTGATTTATTACGACTTTCGACGTGGATTATCTAGAGAAGAGTGCATCGATCAACTTACTTTCACTTTTGGCGATGAAGCCCCATCCTTTGCCACTGTAAAATGCTGGTATAACGAGCTTAATCGTGGTTGCCGTTCACTTACCGACGAAAGTCGTGAAGGTCGTCCAAAATTAGTGTTTGTGCCAGAAAACACTGATAATGAAAGGTCGTCATGTGCCATACTGTGAGTTTGAGGCAACCTTATACATTAGCTCGACCAGAATATATAAAATATTGCATAAACATTTAGCCGCGAAAAAGGATTGCTCTCGTTGGATCCCACATAATTTGGAAACATCTGAAAAAGATGCTCGTGTCGATTGGTACAAGAAAATGCCTACGAAATACAATATGAGTGCTTCAAAAGACGTATATAATATTGTAATCGGTGACGAATCATGGATATATGCGCATGAGCCGGAAAGTGAACAGCAGTCGACTGTATGTGTGTTTCAAGATTAAAAAAATTGTATGTTTTAGAGATGTTGTCACGGTAATTTCCTGACTACAGTGTCAATTTTGTTTATTTTGAATTTTTGACAATTCGTAGATAAGGATATTTAAGGTATCAATAATTTGTCACGCTAATTTTTGCATAGATTTTTATTAAAATTTATAAATTAATTTTTGTAACCCCCTTTAGTACAAAGTAATACTATGAAACGTACTATATTGCTTTATTTATTCAATTCTCCAATTTTAAAAACCTGGTTATCTTAACACGTGTGCGCCGCATATGCTGTCTAGGCCCTGAAGGTAAAAATTTCGATGCACTCGAGTAGATGTGACGCTTCAAAAACCAATTCTGCATTTACGTTATTGTTTAATCAATTTTTCTGGTGCGTTTTCCTACTGTGCTGGTTGCATTTTTGTGTTAAAAATGAGTTTTCGTGTCTGGCTACTTTATTCGCATTTATTGGTTACAAATAATGGACCTGCTGTTGATGTCTCGCCGTACCGTATGCTACTTAACAGCCTCCGGGATCTGCATCGTACATGGTTCGTGTGGTTAGACGCTTTTTGACTATCCAGATATTCGCTACTGGAATTCATGCGTCCACACCCTACGTAGTACTCTGTCCTCCTTCAAGCACATGATGGTCCCGGGAACGTTATCAAACACGTGCCGTAGATG
>JAHWXV010174724.1:0-19724 GCA_024586415.1 Phrixothrix hirtus
AAGTATTTAATTCAAATTTTTATGCTAGTAGAAGTAAAATTTTCCAACCAATAAAACAGTTTTAAATGAGTTGATTTGCAACAATAGAATTTAAATTGCTAGGTCAGTCTAAAAACTTACTGGTTTCGCATAGTAGTGTTCATTTATTGCCCTTATTTAATTATATATTTTATATGTGCAAGTCTCAAAGGAACTTTAATATACTACATTCTCCTAGCTTCTCGTCTTAAACAAAGGTAAAGCACGGAAGTGTATGGTTAATAATGAAAAATGCTTAGAACTAGAAGAAGATAACAGAAACGAAGAATTAATGCACAATTCGTTTTTTGAAACGAGAGCGTCCCTTTTTCCGAAAAATGAGTACTGAGTAACCTACTTTGAAATTTAGAATATAGACTTCATAATCGTTGGCGTTTTAGACAAAAATGCTTCATTGTAGATGAACTAGATGTTCTAGGTTGTGATGTAGTGGAACATTTTGGGACAACTACGATTGATATTTAACAATTGTACAGTGTGGGCAAATTTGGATGTTTCATAGGTTATCTTGGTAAATACAAAAGATATGATAAAAACGAACCACCGAATCTCGAACCGAAATTGACTTTCGTGTTTTGTTTTCGAGTTATAAGCAAAAGTTCGATTTTGTGAGTTTCCGATAAATGCTAATAGCATCGTTTTTTGTGTAGTTACAGGTACCTTTTGAGTAGAATAAGATGCTGTTAACAGATTTGAAATATATTTAATAATTTTCTAGTATTAACATAAAGCTGTATTTTTTTAAATATAAATCATAGCTGGATGTGAATTTCTTAAAGAGAGGAGGATTTTCCCTTTTCAGCAATATATAATGTGTGGGATATGTCCTTGATTATTGCCCTAATTTTCATGAAAATTCCTTGCTTAAGGCAAGGTGTTCATTTTGACGGTTTTCGCGTAGTCGGCGAATGTGATTTAGAGAAATGTTATTTTAAATATAAAAATACACCGTCACCCGCTTGTTTTGCTTGTAATTAGTAAGTTGTCTTTAATTGTTACTTTAATATTTTACCTGAAGGGTGAAAAGTGGTCTACGATAATTATGAAAAGATTGATATGTTAGAATATTTCATGAGGGCAATAATAATACTGTAGTTGCAAATGAATTATATTTTAATCGTATCCTAGCAAATCTATTTTTATAAGGTTAAAACTAAACTTTATTGAGTATGGAATATTTGATAAACCAAGACCAAGCAATTATAATATTGAAGCTGCCGAAGGAGCCGCTATTAATGTAATTGGTACGGTGGTTGCAAATTCTTCCACCTTAAGTCTGCAAATTGGGACCAAATCTGATACCTCACGACGGTGGGCATTGTCAGTTTTAAAAAAATTAAATATAGGTCTTATAATATAAGGAAACAACAAAACTTTGAATTAACCGAATCTGAACGACTCTGAGTTTTTGTAATTGGTATCTTCAACAAATTCAGCAAGATCCTTTATTTTTCATAAATATTGTCTCGACAGATGAAGCATATATTAGTAGTACCAACATAATGGCGGTTTGATGTTAATCCCCATCACACTGTCAACGTCAAAGCTCAGGAACATTTTGGTTTTAGTGTTTTGTGTGCTATATTTGATAATCGTATTTTAAGTTCCCAAAATTTATGCAGAATAACTGTACTATGAAATTATAAATCAGCAGGTCAACGAAGAATTTTTAGACAATTTTCCGATTAATGAAAGATAGAATACATATTTTAAACAAGATGGTGCATTACCTCATAATGCTAAGACCGTTTCGGTCTTATAAGCAATTAATTTTGGAGATAACTGGATAAGTACCAATGAAAATTGAGGTGCACCCCTTCACCGGATTTGTCACCCTTAACTTTCTTCCTTTGGGAGCATATTAAGAACAATTTATATAATGTGGCTAATAATAACGTGAACGGACTGCAATAACATTTTGTGCAGTGTGTTGATACCGTTTCAAGGGTTCGTCTTTACAACCAGTTTTAACCGTTCCAACGCGATGTGAATTATGCATTGTAAATAGTGGGCGCTAACTTGAAAATAAAATGTAAATAATTGTTTTATATTTTCTCTAAATTGCTTTCTAGTTCTAATTTTTAATCCTTGATATATCGACCTTAATGATTATTGATAGAAATGTCTTCATTATATTTCCTTGTTCTTAGTTTATTATATGATAAATAATAATAATTATGGCCATTTTGTATTAGCTAAATCTGATAGATTATCATTTCTTAAAACGACATTCCCCTCATACGCCAAAAACGTCAGAACTAACAACATGCTTTAAGCAGCGAGCTTTCAAGAAAATCATACCATCAATGAGAATATCAGAATATACTACCCATATCATATATTGCCGAAGAGGGAAAATTTTCCTTTTTTAGGTTAGTCAAAGCTGATTGTGGTTTATAGTTAAAAATTTACAACTTTATGTAATACTTAAAAGTTATTAAGCATATTTAAAAACGCGTTAATGGGATATTGTTCTACTCAAAAGGTGCCTGAAAAAAATTTAAGTAGTTTTCCTGTAACTACATAAAGAACGGCGGTATTCGCATTTATCAGAAACTCAAAAATTGTACTTTTGTTTATAACTCGAAAAAAACACTGCAGTCACTTTTGGTTTATACCATTGAAGTTTTCTCGAATAAAGAGTTCCAGACTCGTTGGTTCGTTTTTTTATATCTCTTATACTTACCGAGATAGCCTATGAAAACGCCGAAATTTTCCCACACTGTACATTATAGTACAGTTATTCGTATCGCTATTAATGTCAGCTTCATAGACAAAGAAGCAAGATGAAGTTAAACCGTTGCAATTTAGACTACGATTAACGTTTATTGTCAAAATTTCTGGTCAAGATCTTCGTGAATGAAAGTTGAAATATTATTTTTTTAGCTTTCGAGTACAACATTAAGATTCATCAAAGGAGTAAAGTTTAAAGCATAAATGATTTAGCTGATTACACATGTATATCAGAGAGCGGAGACCAAGGATTCAGTCCTTTAAAAAAATTTCATTTAAAAATTTAAAAAAATAATCTTTATTACTCAACAGGAACCCATTTTTAATCAAAATTGCATCCTAAATATAATGCTGCTATGGTCACCAACATTTTTTAGACTGCACTTTCATTTTACTCCAGTTATTGCAAATTGTAATTAGATAAACAAGATACACAACGAAATTGTGAATATGTTTAATTGTATAACGTAATTTACATCACTTTCCTATTTCAATATTCATCCCTATATTTCTCAAGTACATATTTGGAATTCAATCACAAAGTAATGGTAGTTTTTCAAGGCTAACAGCGCGCGTGCCCGTAAAATGAGTATAATGAGAGAAGCAGACGTTTAAAATGATAAATTATTCAACCTTTGAATTTTACTATATCTAGAAAGGAATTTATTAATAGTGACTTATTTAATATTATTTCAGTTTTTTATGATTACTTAGCATGAATGTTATGTATGATATAATATTTAAAACTAATTGATGAGAATAATCGAACTTCGTTTTCGTTTAAATATTCTTGATAGTATTGTAGTATATATAATGTGTATATAATCCTTTTATGGAATATAAAGGAGGAACTCAACAATCTCTTGTCAGGAACAGTCCTCAGTTTAGAAGCGCGAAAATAGTCACTCGTTCAAAATCCTCTAAAGAAAGATAAAGATAATAAATGATGCTAGTTAACTGAAGCGTAAGTTCAACAGTTATCCATAGAGAACATTTTACAATAGCAAAGTGTTTATTTTTACAATTAAATGCAGATGAATTAGAAGTAAGAATCACTTAAACTGTATTGTAGTTTTAAAATCGCTAATAATAAGAGAAATAATTAATAATTAATATTGAATAATTTAAGATACCATAAATTAGTAGAGCCTTTCATTTATCTTGTATCGAGGTACATTACTTTGACACAACTTAAAGCATTATTTTAAGGTTTATTTAAGGAAGTTAAGCTTTATGTGGAAATGTTTTCGCCACGTAAAGCTAATAATCTCAATTTTCAATATGCCTTCGTAGAGTTTATGTTTATTTATTTCTCGCGTGCTTTGTCTTTAAGGGGTCGTGAAATTTTCGGCATAATAATCTGAACTTTATTAATTCAGATAATGTAAATGTACATTCTCTTATACTATGTTTGGTTTAAATTAAGTGACTTAAAATGAAATACACTTCAATAAATTAATAATTAATTCGCGTTTGGTTTTCTTTGTAAGTTATATTTACGGACTTGTATAATCACTTCCGAATCATTACCTTTCTTCAGATTATGATTGCAATTTGTACATAAAGTGTTGAAAACTAGCATATTTTTGATTTCAGTGTTAATATCGGCGATCCCATTCAAAGTTAATGCAAAGAGAGCTGTGTATGAACATCTTTCGCTTTCCCTTATAAAAACGTTCGATTTTCAATGCGAAAAGTACGCTGTACCAAAAATAACTGTTGTCTCCATAAACAAACCGGAGGGTTCACAATGTAGACGCATTTCCGAAGATTGATGAAGCAATCTAGAGAAAAGCATCAAACCTTCCGCATAACGAGGACGCGGTGTAACGTGACAAGACAAGTAGTAAAGATGCCGCGGAATGGGTGATGTAGTGAGGTGTAACGTTGATAGATCGGAAACAGCCAAGGGTTGTCGAACATCGTTTCAACTCGTGTAAAATAATACAATGGATTAGCTGTGATTTAATACTTTATCCGATTAACTTAGTATCATATTATTAGGTTCTAGTTTATATCGGATTAGGAGAATCAAACCGTTAAAAGCACAGACTTTTTGGAAAATCTGTACGGACACATTTTTACTTGAAATAAAATCTTGTCATAAATGCGATTTCCAAGGAACAGAAACACCGTTAGACATTTAGATAAGATTCCAGCAATCATTTTAAGGAAGCCTGAAGGAGAAACGCTCAAATTTATGTCGGGCTGCACCATTACAGCTGTTACTTTGATAACCATTGGTAGATAAATCTTAAAAATTTTAAGATTAATGTCCCCAAGATTTTATCCTTCACTTTATATCCATATCCTGATTAGCATTTCATATTTTGTTGTGTAATCTCACCCTTCTTTTAAAATTAAAATAAAATTAATTCAAACACAATTTTTGCTTTAAAAACTTTAACCCTCGTAATGTAACCCCTATAGAGCACTTCAGAACGCAGGTGTCTTTGATTGGGTTGTTTAAAGTCAAGTTCGTCGATACAAAGTGTGCTTACCTTTACTCTAAGGGATATTCACTTTAACAATTTGCATATTTAAGTAAATGGCAAGGAAAACTTCCACTGCACATAAGATCTTATATTTCATACTCAGGAACTTTACGCATGTTAAGATTATACTCCAAAATAATTGCAATATTAAGTACGATACTAAATGGATAACATTGATACAACCTGTTAATCCTCTAATTAAGAAACACCTGAGCTTATATAAACGGTTTCCAATTGTGTTTATTCAGACATATACCAAACTATACTCATATTCATTGAAGTAATAATTAATTCACGTAAAACTACTGACATTACTTTACACAAATGTATATATTGGGGTATTTGCAATATTTCCGGTTAGGTTGTAAAGGACACTATGTTCTTCAGGCGGGACGACAACATTATCTGAAATATAACTTTGGTTTCTTTCATATTAAGTTATTATATTATAATCATCTAAGCCAAACCAATTGTATTTTAATTATTAATTAATTCAATTCCTACATTACTTCATAAAATAACGAAACACCAAAATTGCTGGAATCGTACAGACAGAAATGGAACACGCAACAACTAAGCGTTGCCATGCTCTTGTCCTATGTTTACAGATATCAAAATTTATCACTGTTAGTCTTATCACTACTCACACAATAGTATTATTACTTTAAAATTTTATAAAGTACTGAAGTTCGAACTGTAGTTTATAACAATACTACTTGTTATGAACATTTTCTGCGAACTATGACCATTTTCAGCATTTCCAAGAAAATCAAATACTCCGCCATAATTTAATTCAAGACAGCTGCTGTATTTCTCACCCTACAAAAAAAATTCAATTTGTTCCCTAATTACTTTCTTATTTAAGCATTTTTGGTGTCTTTGGCAGTTTTTGAATCGGTAGATTCCGTCAATATGGCGGAAGAGGTGTTTCGAGTACAGCTTTTACCTCAAAGATTTTTCGTAAATGATTTATAAATCAGTTCTAAAACAAAATATATTTTATTATATCTAGATTACCGATACCATAACATTTGAACCTCAAAACCGCAATATCCGACGAATTTTTATGATCGACAAAAGCAAGATATAATTAAAAACGAAACATATTAACATTCTGCAATTAAAACCGGGAAACTTTAAAGTTGCTGTCATATATACAAGATGTTCCACTATTTGTGATTTTACTTGTCAAAAACAACAGTGGACGTTAAAGAGACAATAAAAAGCTAAGTAAAATCTGTTTGAATCAAATGCGATGGCGCTGATACAACAACTGATAGAAGTAACACTAATTGTACTGAAAAATCAGCATTTCCTGATACAATAATAGATTTTCTAATCCCAGCATCTGTCCTTAGGTGACTTGTTGCAATGGTTATGTCATATAGAATTTAAACTAACCCTGGGAAACCTATAGTGTCATGTCGAGTAGAGATTAGAGGATTCATTGTTGTTTTAATGTGGATGTCAATTATAATGCAACCAGCAGATTTAATTTCTACAAACATATTTCAGTAACATTTGTTGCATTTCAACAACAATCAAATGATGAGTAACGAGTTAAAAAAGTTTTACCAGTAATCAATCAGATAAATTGAAAATTTCAAAGTATTCCCTACAAAGACCACGTATGTGCCGATAAACAAATGGTTCCTTTCAAGGGAAAAATTTCTATCAAACCACCAAACCACCACAGTCGGACATACAAAATGTTAATTTTAGTTGGAAGTACTGGGTTTGTATACAAAATGGAGCTAGTTGGGAGCAAAATAGTAGAATGCATTCCGGATGTAGGTAAATCAAGAAATGGTATTGCTGGATTGAGCCAAAGCTTTCCCGATGACGTACAAAGTAAGTTATACTAAGACAATTACATAGAAGTTTGTGTACACTGCCATAGTGTGATGCTTTCCACCTACACTTATTTTGATTGTCAGATTCAATCTCAATTTTTATATTCAAATTGTTAATAAACACAATAAATAGAAATTGGAAAAATTGGAAAACGTACAAAATCCAGAAAATCATCTGCTATCTACTAATTAAAATTAAATCAATTAATAAAGTTAGCAAAAGATATAATTTAAGATATGTGAATATATACATTTTAATATTTGTTATTAGGGTTGAAAACATAATTACTATAAAAATATTTGAATAATTAAAATATTGAAGTAAAATCCTAGTTTAATACTGGCAGGAATAGAGCGAAATATAAATAAAAAATAAGAGTCTATAAAGCGTAGCCCAAGACTTAAGATAGTCTTAAGCATAAATAACTCTGTAAAATAATTTAGGATAAAACATAATAGGAGTTTACCATAATTAAACTATTTCACCCCTGTAAAAATATTTTAATTCTGTTATAACATAAAAACCATTAATAAAAAATAGAAAATGAATAATAAATCGGTGTGAAGTGGTTTAATTATCGTAAACGCTAATATACACACACCAAGGGCAGTATCCATAACGAAATAAAACAAATAAAATTTAAATTTAACCTTAAAGAGAGATACTATCGCTTAAACTGATAAGAAAAAGAATATAAAAGGCCCAACCGAACATAAAATGAACCAGAACATTTAGTTATCCAAGATAAACTATGAAAATCCATCAAAGCTGCCGATTCATAAATATTTTGCCATGACCTCACAACGAGGCCGCTTGAAAGCCACATTCTTGGATATTTTTCAACTTGAACGCTTTGATTAGAATTTTCTAGTTCTAGTGAAACCTACAGTGCGTTTTACAGGGGCTACAAATTTACCCTTCGAGTGGAATTCAGATGCCTCTGAGTAACACTAATTATAGCCAGAATACTTAATAAAGACGATGCACCCACACAAAATGATGTTTTTTATTATATGACATATTTTTAAACCCTTAAAGGTAATGCCGAAAGACCTTAGAAAGTTTTTCCATTATATCGTTCAAGCTACAACATAAAATTAGCTCTATACGTTCTACCAAAGTTAACACAAGTTAACTATCATTAGAACTCAAATGTCCTGAATGATTCATTCTTACGTAACTTTCATGAACCAACAAAGCATTCACTACTGAGCACAAAAAAATACGGTACCATGCATGCGAAACAGGACAGCATGTAAATTACTGTATACAATAATGGATTTTAATATATGTATATAAATGTATATCACCCTATTTAAATAAAATATGCTTAGAGTTGTGATATACAGTTCTGTTTGAAGATATTTATATAATACCGTCGAACCATTGCCTTAATGTTAGTGTTAATTATTCAAATGAATGGATCCGAATGTACACCAATCTCCGTCTGAAATAAACTTGCCGAAGGCCGACTGAACTAAAAATTGGTTTGATGCAAGCATATTCTACGCAACCCTATTTTGAAAAGGTTTAATACAGAGCATATAATTAACCGAAAGGTCGCAGCAAAGTTTGGAATTACGCGCTATTCATCCGGAATTAACAATTCATTTAAATTGTTGATCAGGTTGCAACATGCTCTCAGAGAAAAGTCTTAAAAAAACTAAGTAATAAAACAAAACAAAAAACAAGAGGAAGTGAAGCAAGAAGATAGAGGTGGTCTAGTGGAAATGAAGATCTTCATAGAAAATTTTCATATAAATACCATAAATTCGTACGATAATAAAGTGACCTCTCTTGTATCTACACATGCCTGTTCAGAGTTCTTGAATTCTGTTAAGATATTTCTTCAATTCAAAAAACCAAGAAAGAGGTACGCTTAAATGCAGTCATAATTTATAACAAACGTATGGGGGTGGTCGATCTGCAAGGTTTATCCTTTTGGCCTACAACCACGCGTGAGGCTCGTGGTTAGGTTTTCGATCCAAAACTCATTATCATGAGTCTGGCTCGTGGTACATCGGTCGACGCAAAACTGACTATCATGGTCCTGGCCCGTGGTACCTCGGCCGGGCGAAATGTGAACACTACGTGCTTTCAAATATGACAAATATCATTGAGTAAGTGTTTTCTACTAAATAAACGTTTCCGTAGTAGCGTAGAATTGTACGTGTTTATTTTAACTTTTATAACAGATGCATAGGAACAAGACTGTAATATGATACACCTATTTAAATGTCAGTGGCCTATATTTTGAGAACAAAATTATGCAAATTTGGGTCAGTTACTCGATATGTTTCGTTGATTAACCTGTGTTTTAATAATAAAAACTAAATCGCAAATTGTGTCCATCTACGCCGTTTTAACTGATTGGTGCTTTTATCTTAATAAAATTGTGTAAGTTATATTAACAGTAAATTTGGTAATGTCCATTTTGTTTCCTGTAAAAATCTAAAATGAACGAATAATTTAATTTTCATCTCAATTAAAGTATTTTATGATAACATAAGCAAGCAGTTTTTCTCAACAAGTAATTAATAGATAACTTCTTCAAAATTGTTAATAAATTCTATACATTATTTCTGAATTCTTTCCATTGTAAAAAGGCAATCCCCTTGTACTGTTATTTAGTACAGTAAACAAATAGAAATGTGCCTGCTACAGCTGTAAAAGTATATGTTATTGTAAATTGATACTATTAGGTAGGTCAGTTATAATTTTATGAGTAATGAATTAATAACTATAAAAACAAGCATTCTTTTATTTGTATTGCTTTTAACGTTACTGTTATTGGTGTGTTTGTAGAGTCTACTTTCATCCCTTAAAAACAATGGCATATTATCAGTAACACATTGTATCATTTAGTTTTAATCATTTGTTTGCTTTAATTTTTCACTTGAATTTTTGTAATTTAAAAATTCACTTTTCCCAAATTATATTTTTATAATAGGTACAACACCCCACGTAAATCGTGTGCTATTGGTACAATTTAAGATAGATTGGCGGAGCCGTGGAGCGGCTAGAACGCTCGACAGTTCTGTTTACGGTTTGGAATCACGTTGTGGAATCCAAAATCGCATCTTAACCTCTCAATGGGGATGCTACAAGGAGGAGTTTAAAAAACAAACTTACAAGGAAATATAATCATAAGTTTGATACACCTTACAAAGGAATGCGTCTACATAGAACTCTAAGTATAGGCAAATTGAAAAAATTGAGTCCATCTCGAAACATACTTGTCGTATATTTTCGTTTAAAGTTGTCAATAAATCACGAGGGTAATTAAAATCACAAACCTTGGCATTGCTTTTATCTATGAAAGGTTGTATTTTAGTGGCTAAAAGATTATGGAGGCTATTTGTGTGTTAAACTATTTCACAAAGCAAAATTATTTCCCGGTAATTTGCTCTTGTAAGGGTACGTTTCCTATTAATTAACAAATAGATGGAATATGTATTAACGCTAGTTATTTGTTTAGCTATACAGAAAATTAACACTTTTCTGCCGTGGCGAATCCTTGCGTTGGAAAATCAGTTAAGGCAGCAAAAATATCATTTCTGCCACATTAAGTACAGAATCCCTTCTTCGATCGTTAATCTTCATAATTCAACTGATAATAAGGTATGCAATAAATTCGCGAGTATTCAACCGCTACATGCAAAGCTACAGTGGATCGAGGTTGAACGCTGTATGGTTACGTCAAAATCATGAAATGTGCGTGCTACTGTTCTCTAATCACGTACTACAAACCAGAGACGGTTTACTGAAAAAACAGGTATGTTAAGATGTTTTAGTCCTACCTTTAGAGAGGACTCAGACACTCCTACGATAATATAGATCCACGCTACAGGTGAAGCTGAAAAAAATACGTAAACGTCAAGTTCTAATTCTTTTTGAATAATCCTGTATATTAAGGAGTCCTAATTCACTATTAATGAAGAGTTGAAGTCCCTTTGTCGTATTTTATTAGTCAAAATTTGGTATTGGTCATAAAAAGTAAAGGGCACTGAAATTGGGACACCCTGTATATTAAAAGGATATATTTGAAGTGTTATCACAAATTAAGGGTATAATTGACAATGGATAAAAGTTAAGTTTGTACTATATTTGGGTTAAATAATTAAAGAAACGAGTGCTAGTTTTAAGTTTTAAATTTAGCTCGAAACAAATGACATAACTTTTATCTTTTCAATCAATATCTAGATCGATCTTAAATTTATTGTACACGCACTTTGAAGTTAAGTTTTGGTGAAATTTGTAATATTAAAGTAAGAACAACAATTTAGCACTAAACACGTTCATATATTTTAATTAGCACTTCATGACTTATAACACAGTAATAATTCATAAACAATCACAATTATTCAAAATATGTTTTAATTCTAAAAACGCAAAACCATTGGTTAACAAGAAAGTGGTTCGCTTCTTAATATGTAACGACAGGCCGCTCCTGAACCGGAACGTTTATTTACAGCCAATTTACGAAGCTCTGCACGTCAACGGCATCAGAATAAAAGTTAACATATAAATTAAAGATAAAAACTTTTTGGGTATCCACCGTTCTACTTTATAATGATTTTATAAAACGAAGCAAAGTAAAGAAAACACAATTGTTGCAGTATTCAATAACTATTTTTAAGAAAGTCTACTTAGTAGTTCAAGTTACAACGTAAGGAAAACTGAATTATCAATTTAATTAACGTTGTCTTTAATTCATTTTGTTTCGCAAGATTTCAAATCGGGAATAAATGTTCCTTATTTAATTACATTACTAACTGGGGTTATTTAGTGACGGTAAACAGGTATTTTTCGACACGGCAACGAATATCGCAGGTCCCTACTGGATACATAAAAGAAACATAGACATTTATTGTGGTGATGATATTTATGATCGGGATAGCGTTTCCTTTTGTAAAGTTTTTCGTTAATGACCCGAAACGGGTAGAAATCACACGGAAATACAATTGCCTTGAATCCTATCAAGTTTCCTAACTCAATTATTTTGGAAATCCTACCTCATCAGCTGCGAAAGAGCAGATGCTTATGATTTCCGACTTAGACAACTTTTCAAACAGCTGAAGAAGAAGAAGGAGACATCCCCCTACGACGGTAAATAACTAATTTTTCATGTTATCTTCTGAATTTTTG
This sequence comes from Phrixothrix hirtus, assembly GCA_024586415.1. Lineage (NCBI taxonomy): Eukaryota > Metazoa > Arthropoda > Insecta > Coleoptera > Phengodidae > Phrixothrix > Phrixothrix hirtus. The sequence goes on from JAHWXV010174724.1 coordinate 12,270, forward strand.
CTTCTGACTAAACTGTCCGTATTCGCTGCTTGCGATACCTAATTCTACTCCCAACTGCCCTCATGCGTTCTTCTCACGGGATGTTTTAGGTTCTCGCCTTTCCTCAACATGAGGTCATCCGTCTATCCAGCGCCGGTATTTTTTGTCATCTCGACATTACTCTTATAGCAACCCAATAAAGTATTCAACAGAATCTAAATGCTACACTGTATGCTAATTTTCTGTGCACCCTTTTCTGTTAATTCCAATCGACTCGTGCATTTAATCAAGACTAGAACAATTTAAAATAAGCAAACACTGATTTCAAAACTTATGAAATGAATAACTCTTCTGTTTGAATTTTTAAGAATATAATTAATGCTACATTTACTATAATTTCATAAAATGATTCTTTAGAACGCCATACGAGGTGTATTTGATTGGTATCCTTGTTTAACTTACATGTACTTTGGAAAATTAAATGTTAGACCATAGTTTAAATGTATTCTTGTCCTATTAAAACTTATTGCATTGAATTATATACATAGCGATGCATAGATATTATACCATGACTCATACTTCGCTTCAAAATAACAACAAGCGCTGACAAGAAACCCTATTGAAAATTATGAATTGGATATAAGGAAAAGAATAAGATTTAGCAACAACTTAAGGGAATTACTTCTGCTTCAACCTCTTGAAATATAATAATACATGTCTAGCATATTGGCGCTGATATAGGGATGTTTGCATACACTACCGTATAAAATATATTATATAAATTATTTAAACTTTATTAAATATAATATAATATAATATAATATAAAATTAGATTGCTGTTAATTTTAATGTTTAAGGTATTTCAAGGACATCCTTCAAGCTAAAAATTGTAATGTAATGGGTTAAATTTTCTTTTACACTTAAGTGTTTTTTTCACTTAAATTGTAATTTAATGGGTATATGTTCCTTTATAGTTCGGTGTTTTTTTTAACGCGATTAATGTCAAATCTAGTGTTTTCATGCCAACCTGCAAGTTTTAAATTTACTGTCAATAAAGTTCTTCTAATATCTTGACAGTAAATGTAACATTCTCGTGACTTGGTAGAAAGATAGTAGTTTATTTGACTATTTCATATATTATTAGGTTAAAAAGCATTTTGTAAATGTGTTCGTCGTTAATTCAAGCAGCATCTCCAGAATTGTACTTGGTGTAGCACTTAACCATCTGGAGGTCGCGGTGTATCTCATAGATATACAAGCACCATTTTTATTAATATTTCCGATTGGATAGCCCATATCTCGTTATACTTTCATGTCGCTGTGGCTTCATTCTTCCCGCTTCCCCTTTAACACTTGGATTGCTTCTAAAGGATCACTTGTAGTAACTATTGGTAGTTAATAAAATGAAGTGGGTCGATCTACGTGGTTTATAAAATTGTTTTGGAATGAATTTGGGTGGGTATCGATTATATTTTATACGCTGCTGTGCAACAAGTGTCTCTTTAAATTTGAACATTTCCAAAATGCACTATTTTGTTTTTTTGATTATCATATGAACTATTCTTTAATAATAGGCATCATAGCTAACTTTGTGATACGTTTACGGGCTTATAGAAATGTAAAGTGTATCTATGAGATACACCGCGACCTCTTGCGTTACAGAATAAACCGCGACTTCCGAAGGGTTAAGACATTTTCATTCCTTAGGCGTGCAGATCGTACTTCGTTAGTGTGAGTTTAGTTGTTTTGGCTCCTTACACCCAGCCACCAATCTAGTGATGCATACGATGTACAACAATTAAGTAATGAGATTGATTTTTTGCAAGATGCGGTAACCTTGTAGCTTGCGCAGGCACTCCATCTTTGGTCTTGATCTCTAAGCTAGTTCTAGTCCAAGCGGCACATTGATGCGGTCGCTTAGTCGTGAGTTGTGCTGTAATAAGGGAACACGTGTTTTTGTCTCGTTACAGAAATAGAATCGCGAATGTTGCGCAACGGTCTGCCAATTCTTTCTTTGTTAAATTTGATAAGAATACGACGACAACTTATGGTAACCTTCAGAAGGTTTCTGGAAATGTGGTTATGTCAAGAGCTCAGGTTTTTCGTCGGCATAAAATGTTTTGTGAAGGCAGAACGAATATTGAAGATTAAGACTGCAGTAGATGACCATCAACCTCACGCACAGATGCCAACATGGGCAGGGTGCATCAAATCGTGCGATCTGGTCGAAGATTATCCGTTAAAATGATGGCACAAGAACTCAAGATCAATCGGGAAACTGTTCGTCAAACACTAACTCAAAATGTGGGTATGAGAAAAATTTGTGCAAAGGTAGTCCCCAAAAATTTCACAGACCTACAGCGGGAAACACAAAAAAATTTGGTAGTCGATTTTTTAGAGCAAGTGAAAATCAATCCAGATTTATTGAGCCGTATTATCACTAGTGTTGAAAGTTGGTTCTACCAGTAAGATCCAGAAACAAAACGTCGAAGTTTGAAATAATGTTCAAAAGAATCATCCAGACCAAATAAGTCTCGCATGTCAAAATCAAAAGTGAAATGCATGCTTGTGAGCTTCTTCAATTCCAAGGGAGTTGTTCATAAAGGGTGGATGCCTCCTGGCCAAAAAATTAACCAATAGTTCTACAAAGAAATTGCAGAAAGCAAGTTCTCCGTGTCCGTGCAAACATTACTGATAATTGGATTCTTCATTACGATAATGCGCCATCCCATACTGCACTGTCTGAGCAGCAATTATTAACCTCAAAGCGCATTTCAGTACTATCACAGCCGCCTTTTTCACCCGATATCGCTTCGTGTGACTTTTTCTATTTCCAAGAGTCAAAGTGGTGGTCAAGGGATACTATTTTCAAACAACAGAGGGTGTCCAGAAATCTTTGACGATGGTCTTGGAGGACATTCCAAAAGAACAGTTCCAGATATGTTACCAGCAATCGCAGAAGCGATGGAGTAAGTGTGTGCAAGCAGAAGGAAACTACTTTGAAGGAAAATACACTAAAGATGACCAAAAACATAAGTGATATTTTTTTCTCATCAATCTCATTACTTAATTGTCGCACTTCGTAAGTCATGCCGATCTGACCACTATGGAGTATAGTTGCTGGACCACTTCCAGGAGTCAAGCCTAATGTGACTCCATTAGGTGCCACAGCACATCTAAAGTTGTGGCAATTGCTTTCTTTGCTTGTTCAGATGTGTGTTATGTCCACGTCGACGGTAGAGGATTACGTCCAAATATTTAATATATTATATTTCATGTAATGATTTAAGCTTTTGGTCAGTTTTTTATATTAGGTTTATATATCTTTCCCACGCTCTATCATCGTCAAATTTAATTAAGTAATGTAATTTGCTTACAATTCTAAGTACTTTTCCAAATTTCCAGTTTGAATTTCTGTAGCTACGAACTATAATTCCGTCAACTTCTTGTAAAATACGAGTATTATTTTGTAGTAATGTAGCACGTTCATTATTACAGCAGCGTGTAAATTTTAGACGTAATGGATCTAGACGATTTCTTATTAGCCTACTGAATAAAAGTTTTAAGAGATTTTTTCGCCTAACTGTATGTGATGTAATACGATAATTAAATAAAAGTGTTTGTAAATCTTTGCTTCGGCCGTCATATATTCTTGTGGCGCACGTAAAGTATTTTTAAAAGTTTGAATACATTTTCCCGCTAGACCATTGGTTTTAGAATGAGAAGGACTACTAACTTTGTGAATGGTTGCATTATTTTTTAAGAAGCTTTGAAATTCGTTTCACAAGAATTGTCTTCCATCTGAAAGAACATTGTTGTACGTGTTTAATGGATTTAAAGTCATAATATTTTTAATAAAGTGTATTTCTGGGCTTCATGTAGAAGCATTAACAAGAATAAGTTAATAAGAATCTTTGACCGGACGAACCAGCAAAATCAAAATGCACGCTGTCGAATGGTTTTCTGCCGGTTTGCATGGATGGCATTTTTAAGATTGTTTTATAATGTATTTCACTGTATATAATTTATGCAAAGGTTTTCATTGTTTAAACCCATCTCTAGTCATCAAACAAAACTGCGAGAAGGTGCCTCCATTCTCACTATGCCAAAATATGATGCGTTTTCACGAAGGCTACTTGAAATAACTACTCTATGACCTTTAAATATACAATACATTTGTAAATTAGATTCATTTGACGAAATATAAGATCTTGGAGTATTTTCAACATTTTTGCTGGTTTCTAAACCTATATGTAATTATTTAAATGAAAAATCTTTACGGATTTCTTCAGATAATGTTTTAGCTGTAACTGGTAACGTTTGCATTTGACATATTTTAACATAATCCGGTTTATCTATAAATTTGGTAGTTTTTCTGAACAAATTGTTAACCGCGACATAGCATCCGTATTTGCGTATGCTTCTAAACTTCATTAACTAGTATCAAAGTTAAAAATTTCTAAAAATGGTTCACAATCCTGCATTCGTGTTTCTAATAGAATTGGCTAACCTTTGCAAGACGAAAATATTTCAATTAAAGGCCAACTATCAGTAAGTACAACAAATCGTCTGCCAAACAGATATTGATAGAACTTTTTAATTCCTTAGTAACATCGTATACTTATTTATCTATTTAGATGTGTTTTGTCGTATAGGTGTCAGAGTTTGAGGCATAAATTGTAAAGGATCTTCGCTTTCACTCGGATAAATATAAGGTAGCACTGCACTAAGATCAATAGCGAGAGCTAGGGGAACTTTCTATTAAAAATGTGCCAGCATTTGTTCCAGACGTGTTACTTTTTTTATGCATTGAAATGGTCTTCTACACAAATTAACTCAATGGAAACAAATATTACCTTTAAGTAAGTTGTATAATGGTTATAGTGTATTGTTAAAATTTCTAAGGAATCTCTAGTAGTAATCTATGAGACCCACATAATCTCAAAGTTCAGTTAAGTTTTTGGGCACTAGCGCATTCTTTATAGCGTCAATCTACTTTATTTTCCATGAACTAACGTTTATTTAAGTTAATTGGAACGTTTGTGTTCCTAATTATTTTAAAACTAATTCTAATTTGCATAATTGTGTATCATCTGGCGCTGCAAATTTAATGTCGTTTAGAAAAACGGCAGTAACTGGAATATCTTTGATAATATTTTCAATCACCAGTTGCCTTATTGCAAGTGAGCCAGCGATTCCATGAATTAACGGCGATCATTCGAATGCGAAAAAATCGTGGGTGCAATTTTTCTCGCCGACGCGATCGCCTTTGCTTCCTTCGGAACAGATTCACCCGAAAAAATGCATTGTTTGTATTGCTGTTTGCTCTCTGGCGTGTAAAAATATATCCAGATTTCATCGACGGTGACGACTCGATGAAAAAGCTTCTACTAATTTCACGTGAAGTGGTCCAGACGCTACTTTGATCGTGACAGACGTATGCGCTTGTTGTCCATCGTTAGCAATCGCGGCACCCACCGGACCGGCAGCTTTCTTACACTTAATTTATCATGTAAAATATTGCTTACTGTTCCGTACGACACGCCTCTGCTACTTCACACACTTTAGTTCGACGATCTGCGAGAATCATGTGATGGACCGTTTCAACGATTGTCTCGGTAACCACGCATACCGGGCTACCAGGCCAGTCCTCATCAAAAAGAGATGTAGGACTACGTGTAATTTGTTGAACCAATATCTTGCAGTGGTCATAGATGCTGAAGGGTCCCCGTAGACAGCATTTAATTTCGTTTTTATTTTATCGCATGTTTTTCCTTCCAAAAATAAAAAGCGAATTCTTTTTCGATTTTATAGAAATACCCCAAATACGTGTGACACAGTCGGCTGCCAAGTAAAACTAACCTATGAATTAGTATGAAATTTAGTATGGTCTCATTTGAAGAATGGTTGTATATGACGGTAACGTCTACTACCCTAAGCAATGCCACCTGTCTTCAAACATAGGTACTAATTAATCCAGCCTCGTACTTCCTGGAAAATTCTTATAAATCTTAGTAAATTCTTATAAATTCCAATAAATTACCTTAAATCCTTCGTAATCTTCATAAATCCCTGCAAATCTATACAAGTATACTCAGTAAATACCCGGTTGTTTACCTCTCGATAGTTTATAACATTTTGAAGCTTATTTTCATCTAAACAAAGTTTGATACTGAAAAACGACATCTTTATCTAGTTTCGATAATCGAAGATTTTGTAATTGTAGCATTCCTGGGAAGTTTCTGGATGTCGTTTTCTTCCTGGATATCCGTTTCTAAGCAGATTTTCTCTATTAAACCAAAAAACCAACTTTATATTGAAACTATTTAGACTACTCACTTACAACCAACCTATGTAACAGTTTTACAGAATTCATTATAAATTATAGTATTTCATCATTAGCAACATTTCAATTTGTTGTAAGACCTATTGAAACCACAATATTATCAATTTTTTTATCTAAACGTCCACTCTTAAAGAATATGGCAGCTGAATTATTCTAGCACCTAGTCCAACAAACTATAGAAAAAATCAAAAATATTTAAAAATGTTTTATTTTTGTTAATACAAAATTTACAATTTTTATTAAACTGATTAAGGGACGGCTATTTGCGATCAATAACTGACAGATATTGAGATAATACTGTACAGTTTAATTGATGTTATGGCATAAGCTACGGGTACGATACTGTTTCTTATTACTAATGGTAATATTTAAATCTAATAATAAATTTCTAAGTAAATCGGTACATGGTTGAATTCAGGTACCTTTGGCATCTATAAGTTATTCTCTAGATTAGTTTCAATTAGTGGAATGCTAATGGAATATTATTTTAGAACTATGCCGTTAATTAAACGTAATTTACCAATTAATTTATTTCCATTTTATTACTAAGTAACTACGTTAAGATTAAGCGAGGGCATTTAATTGTATGACGTTTTCATAATTACGAATAAATGCCGTTTACCACTGTTACTAGTTAAAGCATTTAGCCTACTAAACTGAATAGGTATTTTTCATTTATTCAAAATCATTTATCACAATTACATAGACTTGTGCTTCAACGATTACTAATTTATATACGGTTGTAAACTCCAAGTTTATCTTTATTTAATTCGTATTAAACAATTGACCTAATTTGTCGAAGCACAAACTTTTAAACGATTAATTTTATTTGTATGCTTGACGATTTATAAAACGTTACCATAAGCTTGTATATTCAATTGCCGTTAAATTAAATATTTTTAATAAGCTTGATTTACTTCTATATCAGCACCAATGTGTTGACGAATAAATGGCCAATTTGTAATGTTTCCTTGGTTTCCTAAAAAAATTAGTTCTTTAGTACAATTTCTTTTCAATGCTCATGAATCAAGTGCAATTAAAATATCTCTTTAAATAATCTGTGCGCCTATGGGTATACATATATATATACATATATATATATATATATATATATATATATATATATATAT
>JAHWXV010174733.1:0-20109 GCA_024586415.1 Phrixothrix hirtus
TGTGTGTGTGTGTGTGTGTGTGTGTGTGTGTGTGTGTGTGTGTGTGTGTGTGTGTGTGTGTGTGTGTGTGTGTGTGTGTATGTGTGTGTGTGTGTGATGTAAGCTTTCAGTCTTATTATAATATCGTATAATTCACATCACTATATTGCAGAATTGAAGTGGTAACAAGTTTTTTATAATCTTTTCTGTTGATATTTAAAACTAAATTTTAAAATTGAGAGTTAACGTTAGTTTATTATAAAATTATATTTTAGGGTATACACCCGCAAGATCCAAATACTGAATTTTAAAATGTTTAGGGTATTCAAAAGATGCCTTAAGGAACTTATATAATATAAAATTGTTTCAAAACTATAAAATGATATTTCTTGACCTTTTAGAAAATGTACATATAGAGGCTAATATGGACATAAGCGTAAATTAAATAGGTACTCTGTACGTTGACATAAAGCTAGCGGTAATTTTATTAGCTAACTAAATTTTATATATTAGGCTTGGTGGATGTATAACTAACTACTTGGTTATTAAATTACGGTCAACGGACTACCCCTAACAAACCAATGTAAATTGTAAAATATACCCTACATTTATTCTTGTTGTGTTTTATTACATGATATTAACTTTCATATTTAAGTAATTAACATTTGGTTTTGATTAATTATTTAAGATATTTTGTTGTTTTCGCTATTCTATCTTAACTTACGTATAAGAGCAAAATCAACTTTGTTATTGGAAAAGGTAGATCGCTATAGAAGATTATTGAAATAAGATTAGATGGAATTAATCACAAATTATCTGATAAATGGCGCGTTAAACTTCTCACAAGCGTTACGGTTTTTGCCATTGGGTCTATATGGCATAGTAAATTGCCTTGAATATATAAGAAAATCTAATTTTTATTTAGCTAAAAGTCAGGAAAATAACACTTTATATTTATAAGGGAGAATTAGAATACCGAGACCGTAGGCCGAGTAAGTAAAGATACTTTTCTAAATAGTTATATATCAATATTTTCTTGCAATTGTATAAATTATTTAGAAATTTATAATTATTAAAAGATCAGTTTTAACAACCGATAGATAAATAAAAATCACGTCTGATAAATGAGGTGAAATTAGTAAATGTAAATAACTTCATGTACTAATGTATAGGTTTTACACCCCAGTCTGGTAATCATGGAAGTTTGACTTTCTTGATAGCCTCAGAAAACACTAGCTTTTTCTGCCATATGAACAGAAAGCATCACAACTGCATGTAAGGTCTAACTGGCTAGCACATTTGTGTCCACTCCCCAGTCTCTCCAAGTATTTCACATTTAAAAATGGTATGGTATGATTTTGTAATATCATCTCGTCACACACATGTTTTTTATGTTTATATGGTATGATTTATCATATAAAATTTGACAAAAACTCGATAATTATACTTTCTGGATTATACATTTGCACATGCCAAAATCACATAACTAAGTCATGTGATTCATCACATAATGTAATCTCTGCATAATTAATTCTTGCTTACAATTGTTGACGCATTACCGTTTAAATTCAAAAATAATTCTAAATTAAATTTCATTAAATTTCATAAAAGTGAGAAACTGTAGAAATTGTTAACCTGCTTGGATAGGAATTCAAATTAGATAATTTAGAGTACTTTATGAAGAGGATGTAGTTAGTTATCATTCAACTTAAGAATTTTGCGAGGCACTAGTACAGTTGATACAACCAAGAGGAATCAGCAATCTAACTGTAAAGTTATGCTGGAGAAAATCTGTGGAAGGTTTTTTATTTTTTAAACTAAATAAGCAAAAAATAATAATATCAAGATTTAATAGAGAAACCATAAGTAAAATATCTTTCAGGTCATCGACCAATGTTAAATAAGGTATAATCAATATTTTAAAATTTTCGTATAGTATCGCGTATTCGTTAAATCGGTAAACATTAAACGCAGTGTAGATTTTTACTAACTTATTTTTATAGACATCTAGATAAAGAAACATGAAAAGTGTCCCATATTAAAACATATTTACAGCAGTGTCATGGCGAGAGAGGCGTGCGACGACCACCCGTTAGACAGTAGTGTCGTATAAAGGTAGAATGATAGATGGTCTCAAAAACTTGATGGATATAAGGAGATTTCGAAAAATAACGTGAGTGCCACTCTATTTCGCTGTTAGTGATGATAACACACCCTATAGATGATAAATATTTTTATATGAAGCGCTACAAGGGGTAAAGTAATAGCTTTCGGTGCTAAATAAAAGAATATCACAACGGGAGAGAGGAAGGCGTCCTTATGATGCTGTATATTATTAACTGCTGACTTTTTCTACTATTGAGTTTAATAACCACTAGAGTTCAAGAAGTGAACGTAAAATACTAATTTAACTGACAGAGGAATTACATAAGTAAAAAAGTAATGGAACTTTGAGTGCTTATAAAATATTCTGAGCAAGTTAGATGCAATTAAAACTGAGTGAACTATTTTCATTAGCTAACAGTGAGAAGTTACTACTTTTCCTGTATATACAAAATAAAATATGATTATTTTATCAATATTTGATAGTAAATACATTTAATACATTTATACAAAAATAATGGAATCTCATCAATAAAAATGCACACACAACATGGATCAGCAATAACAGATGCGCCTAATCATTTTAGTGGGCAAAGAATAATGAATTGTTAATACTAAAACGTTGTCATGATATCAAGCGAAGAAACACTAAGACAATTTTGAACCTAACGTTAAACGTTCAAGCTACGTATACAGCTAAATCTAATTATAATTAGTTACAAACTTGAGTTCAACAATATGTAGGTTTAACTACTTATTTTAACGAAACGATTATTTAGATAATCACAAATACATCTTATACCATTAAAATAAACACTAATACAAACAATTACTGAGGTAAAAAGTATGATTATGCTATAAGGTTCACTGCGTAGGTATCAGTTAATGCAACAATAATAGATAAATGGGCGAAAATATTTAATTTACTTTACGGTAAACATAATTTGTTGTCACAACTACGGATAGAGAAAGTTTCAAGTTATTTTCAGACTGAGCAAGGAAATTAAGAAACTTTAAAACTTTGGATAACGTTGATATAAAGGCAACCTACGGACGGCTAAATAATAGGACAAATATGAGGTACATGTAAACAAATTTACAACATATTGATGTTCTTTTAATTAGTTCTCGTAATAATTAGCAAAACGCTTGACGGCACTTGGATCATTTTAGGCTAGATCCTTCTATATCTTAAAAATCTACCAAATGGCGTTTTCGAATCAGAACTAAGAGTATGATAGCAATTCTTCATTTAGAAATTGGAGATGTGTGTTTATTGATAATAAATCTTCTTGAAACAGTTTAACAATCACATTAAACCATTTTCCAGTATTTAATCCTCGAGAATATCTTGAAGTTAAATTTTATCAGGCACTAGCTGGTAGTTATCCAATTGCTGAAACGATACTCTAACGATTACTAACCATCACACCTTCCGTTCAAGGAGATGGGATCGAGGGCCTTTCTTTTTAACTCATGGCTATTTAAAATTCCTCAATTTACTCTTTGAACTACCAAAAATATTGTATGCCTCATACATTTTGGATTGCAACATCGTTTTCTAAAAATAGATGCTTCGATGAATAAGAAGTAAATGAAGTCATCAATGCTTTAACAGGGAACAACTTTATTTCAAACTTAGTGGCTTATGCTTAAAGAGAATCGCAACACAAATTACTACAAGATTATCTCATTATAAGTGTTTTGGGTAGTTATTACACGCACCATTCTCAAACCTGTTAACTTATCGTCTAAAACTAGATATCAAAATCAAAATGTTCTGACTTCATCAGCCAATTGGTTTTCACAGCGCAATTAGAAACAGCATTTAATATCAGGCTCTTTGATAAATTATAACTAAAAGATAAAATTTTTGCGATTTGACAGTTAAAAGGATGTGACTATTTGCTAAAAATTAAGTAAACGGAACTAACAGTATTTTCTTATATATTTCCAACAAACATTGTTCCCCGAAAAAATTTGAAGCGGGTTGAATTTTGTAAATGGAAGAACTTTAATCAAAGTTCCAATGCTTGTATAGGTGCATATGTTCTAAAAGGGGAGCTTGTTACAGAACAATTTATTATCGTAATTAAAAAATTATAAAATGATAAGGCTGCATCTCAGTATTACACGAAACGGCTAAAAATACTGTAAAACTAATAAACAAACATTAAATATACGTTTAGGTACATTTGAAGATGTAAATAATAATTTTAATATCAATTGATACAATTAAATTAAAAATATAATATTTAGCCAAGTACAGTAAACTGCAAAATATGTATGTACATACATTAGGTAATCAATAATATTAGCTAACCATAGTCGGACTTTTTCGCTTCTATAAATTATTATGGTATGATATTTAACCGTCAATCATATTTAGTTTAATTATAGCGTTCCCCAATATTTATATATACTTGGTGAGTCACGGTAGACGCGGTGGAGCTTTATGCTTTCTCTTTAAAAAAAATTTAAATTCTTTTTCTATGACTTTATGTAGGATTACCAAAGCTATGCCGTAAAAATATTTTTCGACACAGAGGGTGATCCATGCAGTCGTAGTGGATTAAATTTACATTTTTTTAAATGGAAGTAAATTTTTTTTGCATGAATAGATTTATTATAGGAAAATAAGTGGGGGTTGTTGGAAATTTTTTTTGAAAATTGAGATATTTACATTTTTATGAAAGTTAGAGGTTTCGAAAAAGTTATATTGCACCAGATAGTTTTAAATGCATTATTTAAAATGTAAAATTTAATAAAACTACAATTCAACCTACATGATGTTAACAATTTGATATCCAACTGAACTTCGCTTCAAACAGCCATAACTTTAAAACTTTAAATGGAACGCTAGATACTTTTTAGCCAATGTGTTGTAAAAATTATTCCCTTTTAAGTGATACACACATTGCGAATACCTAAATGTAATGATTCCATTTCGCTGATAAGTTCAACACATCCAGTATTATAATCGTCGTTAATCAGTTTTCTCTGAAAACAGTTCAGATGATTCGGTTGAGTGATTGAATAAAGATGTGGTGTACGACAATTGTTCTACGTTACATCTTTATCTTATAAGTGTAAGAATATGGTACGTATGTAAGTTTGAAAATCTTTAATTTAAGATTACAAATGATAAATCATGAAAAAATGTTAAAACAGGGAAATTATTTTAAGAAGTGTTCGAAATGTTGACCATTTTCGTTAAGGCAAATCTGAAGCCATTTGCGAAAAGTTAACTGGGCTTTTGTAAGAACTTACAGTAATTGATTGAAATGCGTCTATAATGCGATTTTTCATGTTTTTTGCAATAGTGGGAACTTCATGATAAACCTTGTCTTTTATGTATCCCCAAAAAAGTGGCTTCGTTTTTTGTACCGCGTTAATTCTTCTGTTTGTCTGGCCCAGGTAAGAATTTTCGCAGTTGGAGCAAGCAATTTCATAAACACCTTAAGCTTCCAACAGGAATTTTTTCATTGGGATTTGGTATAATGATTTTTATTTTATTCGTAGTTTTTAAAACCGTTTGAATATTGCATTTAGCTAAGATTCTGCTGATTTTTTCCGTAGTACCTCTGATATATGGCATGGTTGCTTATAATGTTGGTTCTATTCATTTTCTGTGTTATTTCGTCCATTTTTAGTTTACTAAGTTTGGTTTTTTAAATAAAGTATAACTATGTTGCTAACAGTTTAAAATTTCTACAGCAAAGTTTTAAAAAATTAATTAGAAATTCTTTTATTTCCATTTTTATTATGACGTAGCCTATGACATCACTTTACCTGTGAATAACTGCATTTATAATACTAAATTAACAGCAATAAGAATATTACTGGTATCTCATCTTTAATGAATTTATTTTCAAAAGTAGGTAAACAAATATATGCTGGGAGTAAGGTCTACTTGTTTTTCTATTTAATGTTACAAACAAATGATTTTGAGTATATTTGCACTAACGCTTACTATTATAATTAACACTACCAATGTTCTAATTTTGATATGCCCTAATTTTCGTTAAGTCTGCATAACACTTTGATAAATTTAACGTCAAATTTGTAGAACAATTCAAACAACACTAATTATATAATTGTCAAGCAAATATGACGTGAAACTTACTATAGCTGTTGTATTGTCCTTTCGATGTTTATAATCATAACTACGGTAGTAAGCGTGTATGTAAATATGCTTTATGCATTTTAGTGACAGTTATAATAAGACCAGACATCATATTTATATACTTATCATGTACTGATCATTTGTTTACGTATAGAAAATTAAAATAAATTATATATGTAGGATAATAATAATAATAATAATTACAATAATAACTTTATTTGCGGAAATCCATTTACAAAAAGAAAATAAAAAAAGTATAATATATAACAAAATGTCCATTATAGGATTTAAACGTTTAAATTAACAATTTTACGCCGTACTGATGCTTTAAAAGAGTTCAGGGTGTCGTCAAAAAAATTCAATTCCTTTGTGCATTATTACCACAGAAGATCTGGTGTTGGGAACTGATAGCTATATATAGACGGGTGAAATTTTATGTAAATAACAAAGGAGAATTTCTGACTGTACACCTTCAACTAATATATCAAACATTCTTGAAATGTTAGTACAATTATTTTATATAAAGAATTTAATCCAGCGTAATTCGTCATATTGCTAATCTAGCAAAGCCAAAGTGACTTAAAATATGATGATAATTTCTGCTATCATATAAACATTAAATTTGAAACCTAGTAATCTAACAAATCTGGCAATGTGTGTGTAAAGTAGGGTGGAGATCATATAATTGAGCGATATTCGAGTACAGAACGAATCATTAAATTGTATAAAATTATTAAAACTCTAAGGCTATGTAATTATATAGACTATCGTCAAATAAACTCTGCTATATCTATATGCATGATCTTTTCAAGTCCATTCTGTAAGTTAATTTAAAATCAAAAATTACACCTAAAATCTAATATAACTAACACTCTCAACCTTAGTATTTGATAGTTTATATTCATAACTACCCACATTTACTTTATGTCTGCGTATAAAAGGATTTCACATTGCAGATATAGCGTCATTAATATACCAAAGTACATGTATACAATTAAATTCCTATTTGAAATAAATACGTGGTTTTATTGTTCCAAAGTGCGGCAATAGATTGATTTATTTTTTAGTTAGTAATATAAGAAAGTAAAAACTTTTAGTTTAATAGTTTACGGTTATTTCTAGACCATTAAAAAGTGTTTCACGTTATACTTTAATATTGCTCAAATAACATTCACATATTGAAAAAATAGCTTAGAGAAGTTAAATTATAGCGAGTTTGATTTGCTGCATTACACAAGTGCAGTGCACATCAGTAGTTTTCCTTTTACAAGGAATACTACTTTTTATGAATAGAAAATAGCTAATATGCACCACACTCGTGCAGTGCAGCAAGTCGAACTCGCTATTAACTAGCATTCATCGTTACTACAAGCAAGTTCAACTGTTAAAACAACATAAAATATTAACTTGGTATTTACATCAAATACTTTAAAATATTTGAACCTTGAAAACCCAACGTAATAATTTAATTCTTCTTCAGCTTCCACCTGACATAATTCGAGGAATTGTTTAGATATGTACCCTTACAATTTTTAATAACACAAACAATAAAACTTTAATGCGTCATATATTTGCATGTGAGCTTTAGACCGCTGTCAGTCGACACATGATTTAGGAAAGCAATAGTATTTTCCGATGAAAACAATTCTGTGAACAAGCAGAATTGTTATATCTGGGGTGTTGAACACTTTCGACTAATGCAAAAGTAGCAAGCATTCTCAAAAGGTTACAATTTAATCCGCAATGTGGATCATAGGATCTAGATGACCGTAGCCCTTTGAAAGGGCGGCAGAGCCGCCATCGTAACTGATGAAAGGTACAGCCTTAAGACAACGGATTTTTTTATGTTTAGTGGGCACTATATCTCATACATAGTGCAATTCACGCTCTTTTTGGAAACTAAATTTATCGATATTAACTAGCCGCTTGAATCATATGATTTAATCATTTCTAACATTTTTGTCCTAGGCTGTCACAAGTCAAATCTGTGCTAAAAGATGGATACCGCTCACGAAAGCAAGTGCGGCCATTTATTCCATATTGTCATCCACGTTTAACTCCATTCTATATTATTTGTAATTAAATAGGCAAACATTTTCTTTTAAAAACTGTTGGATCTATTTGGGTTAAAACATTATTCACTCGCATTGAAAACCTTTTTCCCTTTACAATTCTATAGTAAATTCGTTTTGTTTGTTATACACCCAAAATGCTAGGCTATTTTGGTGCTGTATGAATCATTTAACCAAAGAACTGTGGAAAATATGGCCCAGTTTCTCATCAAAGATAAATAACTTTTTTTTTTTTATTTAAATCTTCCAAACTTTGCATGAATTTACTATAATACGGAATAGATAAAATTAATATAAATTCATTCGTATTGAGTAATTAGAGTTTGAGAAATTAATATATCTATCGTAAACTTATCGATCTAGATCAGGTTTGTATGTTAAGCTGTATTAATATGAAAAAATCACTATAAAATTCAACTTCGAATATATTATTTAATAATAACATAAGTTTTACAAGTTTATGGCGTTTCCAATTTGTCGCGTTGCACCAGTGTAGTGCACGTCAGCCGTTTCCCTTTTACAAAAAAGTACAACATTTTGCAGTTTTCTTAGTTTTTATACTATTTTTTATAAAAAAAAAGCAGTGCAACACATATAAATCGGAAACACTATTAGTTTTCTTAAAAATAATTATTCCGCGTATATAGTATAAGTTCATTTTTAAACTAGAACTTACATAAATTGAAATTTTAACCTTTATGAAATTAATGAATAGTAGTTATACATATACTAATAATTAGTTCAGTAAATAATTAAAGTTAAAAATAGTATATACTAGTCAACGAAATGATTGCTTATTGTTAAATAAAAATTATATCTACTGATTCGGTAGTGTTCAATTTTAAGGAGTCAAGCTTCCTTTATTTAGATTCTTCCTATATTTTTCTTACACTTGTGATGTATGAATCTAATGTGTACAGTAGTATCTGGAATACATCTCAATTTGCCGTAGATCTGGCAAATTTCTTTGCATGCTGCGACCTAAATATTTTACAATCCTTATTACGAGATTCTGTCCAATGAGTAACACAGCAAAACCATTTGTGATACTCTTTCCATGTATAAATAATTTATTAACTAAAGAGGGCATATAATCATAATTATTGGTGTAGATTATTGCAGTTTCTAAAGCACAGTCGCTAAATTTTTCAGGATTTATTATGATACCCGATGTTAAGGGCTGAAGAATTATATACATCCGTCAAATGAATGCTTCGTTTATTCGAGTAATTTAAGCTGAGCAACTGATATTATAAAGAAATCTTATCGCAGTGTAACCGTCATTAGTATTACTACATTTTTCTTCTCGAATGCCCCTTTATACCATGCTTTTCTTCTCCTATTTCATTTTTTTGTTTTCTTCAGTTGTGGATGAGCATTTTTGGAAAGAAGAATTGTATGAAATATGTAAAATCATCTTCATCCCCCGCATGTAGGCATGTAAAGCTGATATGGCGGAAGGCGTTTTTATTTTCAGGTCTCATGGTTACTTTACCTAAATTATTCACTTAACTAAAAGTAGTACCACAAATGATACGTGCTACACATGAAGATGTATTGGTTAATATTTGGCAGACTTAGCGCTCTATCATTGTCAAGAAAAGATCATGTTTAACATACACTCCTTCTCCAGTTTTGTTTATGATTGATAGACGCAAAATATCAATTTATCTTTTAACTTCGTTCTCGAAAGCTTTAGTTTTTTCATAATCTTCTTAGAAAATTCAATTGAAGTAGGCCGAAAAAATCATACAGATGAGGAAATAGGCTTTTGCTATACAACACTGTCAGTTTCTTAGTCAATTAACCTGACGGGCACAAGGGAACTAATAAACAAATTTGTGTCAGATATAATTTCAGACCCTTCATGAAATGTTTGCTTATATTCACTTTGATCAGGCGAGTGGTCACACCCACATTTATTATACAATGCTTTAATTCGGTTTTATGAGTAGCGTCCATTAATGAAATAATACTTGCTGCTCGATTTAACAAATCCCGTAAAGACGTCAATTTCTATAGCCGAAACACATGCCTTTATTCTCTTGAACATTGTAATAAAGCAGAAGTAAGGAACAGCTTTTTACATACATAGGATTGTTCAAGGCCCAATATTGTACTAGATTCCTCTTAAATGAGTTTCAAAATCGATTATTTTTGTCAATATCCGCAGATCTGATGACTTCATAAGCGTTGCTTCATTGCCTTCCTCCATTGATCGTAAACCTTGAATATGCTCGCATTCATATGCATTTAGTATTGGAGTGTTTTTGTAGATCCTACCTGACTTTGTAGAATCTTCGTAAGACACACAAGGTCTTCCTGATTTTACAATAGAACTACCTGGCGTAGACTTAAATGAGTCATCAATTTTAGCTTCCCACATTCGTAAAGTTATTCAATATTGTTTCTAAGAAAAACATCTTTCTTACGTGATGCCTGTGTCCTGTGTTTATTAAATTAATGGATTTATTTTTTTGTAAATCAGAGTTTTAATGAGTGCATTGTCTTACAAAGCATGCTTTTCACGTAATCCCGAAACGTTTCTTCCGCCTTCAATATAGGCAAGAATTTTTCTTCATAACTGCGTAAACTGCAAGCATCCACAGCTGATTTTTTTCATATATCATTAATGTATATGTTCGTTAAAAAATAGAATAAAACTTAAATATTAGGCAAGCGAAGCTAACAATGAAAACTCAAGGCAAGTTTAAAATACTTTGCAAATATGCTTGTCGTTTATTAATTATACAGAACTATCAAATTAAGTGTAATATTTTTTTCCAATGTGCACCATATTTCCTTTCTAGACATGTATAACAATAAAAACGTTTTGTGTCATAATTTAATAGCACACTTTGAATATAGCAAATTTTCAAGTTAAAGGATCACGCTAATGTGTTATTGAGAAAGATTGTATTGCTACTTTTTTTTATTATTATATGTAGACACGTATCATGAAAAGTCAGTCCTAACTAACAAAAGATTAGATTTTTACTACCTAATAAATATTAAATTTTGTGGAAATTAAGACTTTTGTAAAAGTCACTATGATCTGGGCTTGTTTTACCGTTTACGATAGTGCGACGCCTCTAGAAATGAATGAGTTGATATTACGACAAAAATTAATGAGGTAATTAGCGAGTTGAGAGTTTATTTTGATTGATTTAAGGTAATAATATAGTACATAACGAGGATAGAAAATGATATATGCATATTGGGCGAGGTGGCGATTGTCGAACGAGACGTTAGCCAAGTGCAACAACCACTCAGTACGATATATGTCACTTTCTAATGCGTTATATACGCTATTTTTCCCACGACCACAAGTTATTACTAACTCAGAATCTATTTTATTAGCTGAAAACCTTTTTTTCTCATTTTTAACTACAATAATTAAATTACTTTTAAGTATGACAATTGATGTAACAACTTTTATACAAGAAGGGCACCCATGATTTATTAGTAAAGTTCTAAAAATGTATAACACACACGTACGTTTTATAACGGACGCTATGCGATATTGATAACTTTCCAGGCTACTTAATTGTTTGAAAACAATAACTTTCGTATGTGGTATTGGGAAAAATTATTTATTCGATTACATTTGAGGACTTCTGATTTTCAAACCTTTTTCTATTCATACACATTTTCTACGTAAAAAACAATTTGGAAAATTATTGCCTTGCATAATTAACAGATGTGTGATTTTTATTAGGGTACTCTCTTTCATTTTGTTATAGTAAGGTTGATAATAATCGCGTTATGTCCAAATTACTGCTTCTTGTGCTTTTTCTTTGTACAAGGTTAATAATAATTCGTATTAGAAAAACAGTTCGTCCTAAGATAGGCTTCACATTTATTTTTTCGACAAACCACTATGCAAAATGAATAATTTCGCATTAATTACCTACTATTATTGAAAGTTACCCATTGCGAATAGCAACGAAACTGCTGTGAAATGGTCATCATGTGGTCGCATGGAACATATTTCGCATGCTTACCTAGTAGGTTGCTATAGTAGTATAATAAAGTTGGCGATAATTATTCAGATATCAGCAAGTTTAATTAATCTCCATCAAATATGAATGGTTACCGGAAAAGGTAACACGTGTATAACACGTACTGAACGGATATTTCATATTCATGTATTTAAGCCACGAGTGACAAGTGGCTCAAACTCATAGTCTTATGAAAAATTCAACTTTCAGCACTACTCATACAATATACTATTTTAGACGACCACTTATGAAAGTTGCTATATCCACAAGGTAGCCCACTTGTGAAAGTTTATATTTTCACAACAGTTACGATATGAAATATATCGCATCAGTCGCATTTCATAACGAATCAGAAGAAACTTTATTTTTTGTGCGATAGGCGGCGCCCGAAAATTTTGTAGCTTACATAAACAAATTAATTTAATTAATATTAATTTTGATGACTAATGAGAACTATAAAATTTTATACTAAATATATAAATTTATAGATGTGTTTCTTAAAAACGCGTTCTTTCAATTGATTTTATAATAACAAGATTATGGTTGACAAGTAGCAATCTCATAAGTATTAACAATAGATGGCGCTAGAATTTTAGGATCAAATGGTAAACAAACAACCTTCTTTCTGAAATAAAATTGCCAAATTATTTGACGAACGTCTAAAAAGTAGTGTTCAATACTCCTTCGAAAGTGGAATATCATTGCTCATGTGATTTGCCTCGGCTAACGCCTCGTTGGGAAAACTTCACTCTCGCAACGTATGCCACTTTCGATACTAGATATGAAAACTGCTATTGTTTCATTTACAAATACATTACAAATATTTATTTTTATTGGAACTTTTTTCAATATAAATTTACAGCTGCAACCTTTGTAAATAATCAGTGGATACCATATTTGTTTTGAAGTTGGTTATTATATTTCAGGGTTAGATATACGGTATATCATTATGTACGCTTCACATCACAAAATTTTTGTGAATGAACCATGTATTAATCAACTATGACAACTGGAATTTGTTCTTTGTTTTTTATTAGATGTCTAATCTCTACGAATAAATGTTGCTAGTACTTTATTATCCGTTTTTGGAATATGCTATTGTTGATACTGCTTATGTAGCACATCTTGAGAAAATTTAATTTCTTGTATTGCTACTGTTTTCCGTATTTAATATTTTAATATTACCTTAGTTAATTTTGTGTACGGCATTATTAAAGTGGGTACTTAATGCACATGTATTAGCTTTTAATCAGCAATCACTCTGGTCTTATCTTGAGTTACACGTTTGCTGAGATCGTGGGGCGTTTGTCCGATATGCACCGCTTTGTAAATCCTTGATTGGATCCTTGAGATTGTTGAACATTTGTTGTAGAGTGTCCTTGTTATCCAACAATACATTCACCAATATATTTTTTAATTGAATTTTGATGATTTGTCACCGTTTATTGTAGTACAATAGTTTTTATATAAAATGAGAGATGCATATTCTTAAGATTTCCTAGAGAATTAGATAATGACGAGACAAACGCTTGTGTAAGTTGCAATTAACGCGTTGCATACAAGTACCAGATGAAAAGATCGCTACAGTTGGTCAGCACTGTTTTATACTGTAAAACAAGTGGCAGTATGCAGTATACCACATAGTTAAAAGTGTAGTGATAGTCTTTGTTTATTATTTTGTTATTAAAAAATTATGACTATATTAAAATCAAATAACATCGCAAGCTAAAATTATATAGAAGTGGTTTTGTGAAACAATTTTTAGAATTAAAAAATTTAATAGAATTCGGAACTATTTTATTCCATTAAAATTACAAATTACCGAACTGATTTACTATTAATAAACGTAGCTTTTACATTTGTTAGTAATTATATGAAGGATTAATTGCTTAAAATTATGATACCCAAAATAGCATTTTAAATGATATTACTAGATTAACTTGAATTCATGATTGAACACGCTAGAATCTATTAACTTCATATAATGACTATTCTCTGAGTACAAGTCGGCTGTAAAGTGTCCTGTTGATTAAGGTTTGGTGTATGTAATGGGTTTATACTGTAGATTAAAGCAATTTAAGCTAATGCGGTATTATGTCAGTGCTTATATAACTGTTGAAAAATGGATTCCTAGCTGACATTAGTTGATGTAAATATTCCTCCCATTATACGTGTTAAATATTTGCAGAGGCCGTTTACTATCTACACAGAACACATTACATTTATGAATTATAGAAAACACAAATTCAGTTACTTTGTCAGTTTACAAATACGAATACGTAACCAGTTATAGTTTACGCTTTATTTCTATATTACAGTTGCTGTTGTAGGAGCAATGCGCTTGTAAATTATAATGAATGTAATTAAATTGAGATAAACAGTAACCCGCAGAATCTACTTTTATAGGCCGTTAAATTGCGGTGACTATATCTTATAATCAAACTTTGTAAATTACTCAATCAAAGCCGCTATAAGCTATTGTTCCGGTGTTTCCCTTGATCTCATAAGATGCTACATCATCCCGCTTTGCCACCGGATTAATCAGTTCGCTACAGGCACAAGAGCCACTTCAAGTAGGATGAAGGAATAAGAAAATTTCTAAGAGGGTTCCGCTGTTCGCAGCTTGCAAGGTATTTTCTCCTTGATTACAAGAAAACAAAACTAGAATGGTTACAAATTTATTTTTATTGCCTTATTGTCAGACTTGTTTTTGAACAGTGTAGATACAAAAGTTCAAGTTTGTGCAATTTTGAGTGGAAGTAAGTATTGACAACACAAATAAAGTTAATCAAATATACTGTACCACAAGTTTTTACAATGTAATGTCAAAGGTAATTTTTACGGCAATCCTTGTAGAAAGTAGCACAGGAGGTTTTTATTAATATAATACATTAAGGTGTAGAAGATTAGTTTTTATTCACCGGTTTTTCTTTATAAAAAGGGATTTTAATAAAGTTTTAGTTTCAGAAATGAATTAAGCGAATATAAACGTTAAAAGCAGTGGTGATTAAAATGATAGATTAAATATTATGCTTAAATTAACCGTTAAAAAATAAACTTAAAGGTTATGGCGTTACTGTAACAAAACTTAAAAAGTAACAGTAACCTTTTAAGCCATTTTCTTTGAGATACTCCCGGGTATTTTCTGAAAAGCTACCAGTTGCACGAAAGGAAATTTTATTGCGTTAAAACTAGAAACAGCCATAATCGTAAAACTAAGCTTTTCATTTTAAACCCATTTCAGTCATTATTTATTTATAAAGTGTGTAGTTGGGAGTTAACGTTCAATTGTAGTTCGAGTTTATAATTGCAACTACCAATTTTTCAATATGTCTATTAATTGGTGTTTTATGTTTTTCACTTTTCCATAAATAACTACTGTACTAGTAACTTATTTCTTGCTTCGTAATTATACTTATACATAAACCAACTTTAATTATACCGAACAAATATTTGCTAGAAGACTTCTGTGTGGTTTATTTGAGTTATAATATAATACCTATGGAAATTAATATGGATATAAAGTTTAATTCAACTTAAATTTACTTTAAAAGTAAAAATAAAGTATAAATTAAGATGCGTACTGATGCATAGTCGTAATTAAAGCTCAAACCGATATACCTATAGTTGTTAAGCAAAGCTTAAAGCTTATACATTTTTTACGATTACTTATCTCTATTACTTCTTTCAGCATCTTTGGTTTTCCAAGTTTTTAAAAAAGTGTGAGCACGTTTTGAAAAAACGTAAAAGTTAAAAGATTCAAATTTATCAGTAACTGCATATTCAAAAATCAAATGAAATACTGGTCTTGCTTGGAAAATAGTTACCGTTCAGTGAACAATACCGGTTTATTTAAGGTTATACGATGTCAACCAGATGTTTGCTACATGATAGAGTTTATAAACTTCTTTACGCTATGAGCATGCGTGCTTAAAATGAACATGTTAACAGAAAATCCCGTGGAATATGAAGTAAGATGAGTAATTCGATTTTTATACGCAAGAAAGCTGGGATCATTTGAAGAACATTATCATATCAGGGAAGATTTTGGTAACGGGTTATGAACAAATCGACAGTGCGGCGGTGGCGATTAAATTTTAATGAAGCGATGGAAAGCGCCATGGTACAGAATACTTGGCACCCATCTGTCATTATAATTTGTTGGGTTTATGTTAGAAGAAATCTATGATAAAAATTTAGATACAGCAAATTTGAGTGCGATGACTGGCATTCATGCTTACCGTGGAACACAATAGTAGCCATATTGTCATTTCTGAAGCGTTACTTAGGGGAAGGAGAACAATTTGTCTCATAAATTGTGGCGGAAGGTAAAACGTTACTTAGGGATTTATTACCGCCCTAGTTTATCAATTAGACTTAAAATATTCAAACAACACGCTTAGTTCTGCAACACACAATGCATATATCTCATTCAGTAGCTGCACTAAGCAGCTGCGATTAACATGGTTACCTATTGAGAAATACTAAAGAAGTTAGGGTAATTCACTCAGAATTGCAGGAGAGGTACGTTGTTAAGCGATGTGATCTCTACGACAAATATTGTCTCCACGTAGCCGCGAATTCCTAAAGGTTCTTGCAAGTATTTTACAGTGTAAGGACGTCTGCAATTAAAGAAAAGCTTAATTTCTGTTTTTTAAATATATTTCAATGGATAGATTAGTTTTCGTCTTTTTTTATTCCGATCTTGCTAATTATTATTAGTATGTAAATAAATTGTGCTAATCAAATATTCCGGTTTATGTATTAAAATAATTAACAGCAACTGTTAATTTAAAAGTTGTAGTTCAAAAACGTGTGTATAAAAATAGAATGTTTTGCAAGAGAAATATGTAAATAAGCAGGAGTTATCGGACACATGAGTTATTTTGCGACGTCACTATAAATTTTCCAGACAGTTAAAACATTAGTAATTAAGACATAGATAGTTAATTATGAAATCAAGTATTATAAACATTATAAATAAACTGTAGAATCTGGTGTAAAATATCTTAAGAATCAAATACCTAATACAGAATCAGTCTATTTTTTGTTAGACAATGCTTAATTATATACTTTAAATTTAGGTTCAAAGACGCGTAAGCATTCAGCGCTGTTATTTTAAAATGTGCCATTAAATTATTTCTATTCGTTAAAATGCAATTTGTAAGTAAAGACGTTCAATGTAGAAAAGCAGATTACAAATTAGGGAAATGTTGACCGAAAAGGTTAAGAATGTCCTATCATCTTGGGACGTTAGGTATTCTTTTGAGATTTAATTCATGTAAAATTGCATAGTTTTGAAACGCAGTGTCACCGACCAATATTTGTTTGCAAATGTTAAGTAACATTAGAAACACATATTGTAGGATATACTTTCAAACGGAAAGATAATAATCTAAACCCAAAGTTTGTACCCAGCATACGACACGTTCTCCTTGTTATGTATACCTTGAATATACGAGATAACCTTCACTACTCTGTACGGCCTACACTACTAGACAGTTTCCTGTCGAGTACCGCCCATAAACCTTTTTACAAGCGCGAGTGGTTCGAAAAACGCTAATAAATATTAGCAACACTACACCAATAAGGTGTACCTTAAACGTTCTTTATTAGTGAAAGAAAAGAAAACACTCGCAGAAAAGAATCCATTGTTCATTGTCTATACCTAATAGCGCTCGGAGCATTACCAGCCTATTAAATTGAACCGCCATCTAGAGTGGTATGGTCAAATCGCGAATAAACCGCAATTTTTTATCAATGTATTGCTACGAACAGAATTCTGTAAATAAATAATATTTTGATTCTAAACATACTTTATTCTTCTGCATAATTTAAAAATTTTAGTTAACATACGTATATAAACTGAAGTCTTGTAAATAAACGTAGGTAAATGCGAATGAAACAATACATATTTACCGAACATCGGGTGATTCATATTATGTGAAAAATTTTAAGATCGTATTCCTGTCATAGAAATAAGAAGAAAAGTACATGCCAACATGTATTTGGAAATGGGTAGTTTTGAAGTTGCAAGGTATTTATTAAGAAATTAAGATTTTTTACAAAAACAATAACTTGAAACGAAAATAACTCATAGTAACTGTTGTAAATGACGACCACCAACTTCACAAATGCTATTAGATAGGAATATTAATATGAATTATTTTGATTAGTAAGTAATTAGTGTCATTCCACAACAAAATGCGTTACACGAACGCTGAAATGTGCGATATGCACTTTGTTTACGGTCTTGCTAATGGAAACTCACTCAGAGCAAGACGTCTGTATGCAGAACAATATCCTCATTGTGTGATTCCAAATCATAAGACATTTTCCCGGCTTTATTAACGGCTAAGTGAAAATGGTAGTTTTGTAAACTGTAGTTCTAATACCTGTAACCGCTTCAACTGTGGAAACAGAAGCAGTGCTTCATGAAATTGAAGCATCTCCAGGTACCAGCACAAAGAAAACTGCAATTATACTTAACTTAACGCAGGCCGCCGTTTGGAGAATACTACATAAATATCTGTTATAGTCATAACACCGTCAATGAGTATAGCACCTTTTGCTAAATGATTCCCTCGCAGAGTGGATTTTTGTTGGTGGATGCAAGGTAAAACAGCAGAAAATCATTTGTTTTTGGCTCAGATCTTCTTTACAGATAAAAGTAATTTTTCGCGAGTTAAATTACAAATTTCCACGTTTGGGCATATGCATGCAGTAGCAGAAGCTAATCATCGCCATCAATTTTCCTTAAACGTATGGGCGGAGCTGTTGGCGATCACTTGATTAGACCATACCTTTTATCAAGCAGGCTTAATGCGGAAGTGTACCGTTATTTTCTTGAAGAAATGTTATCACAACTTTTGGAACATATCCGGTTGAATGTTGGCCCCAAATGCACTTTTACATTATGGCACTCCGATACATTGCAGTTTAGTAACTCGTCAGTATTTGGACGCTGTGTATCCGAATCGATGAATAGGTCGAGCAGGCCTACAACCCTAGTCCGATTTGTCGTCAGATTTAAATCCAATAAACTTCTTTCTATGAAGTCACCTAAAATATTTAGTATACTCAAGACGAATTGACAATATTGATGAATTAAGAGATCGCATAGTCACATCTTGTAAAATAATCCGCAACTCTCCCGAAATTTTTGAACGTGTGCGTCAATCAATGCGTCAGAGGATAGAAGCATGCGTCACAGTTGGCGGGCATCACTTCGAACAGTTACTATTAGTTATTTCCGTTTTAAGTTATTGTTCTTGTAAAAATTTAATTTCTTATTAAATGCCCTGTAATTTCTAAACTACGGATTTCGAAATACATGTTGATATAAACTTTTCTTCTTATTTATGTGTTAGGCACACGCTCTTTAAATTTTTCCCACATAATATAAATCACCCTAGAATCTTCCCAAATAAACTATTTCACCAAAGAAATACTTCATTGTTATTTCATACACTGGCAACTACTTTTCGAAAATACCTCATTGTTGAAATTTGTTACTCATATTAACAGACTAACTTCAAACTTAGGCCATTCGTACCAATACCTTCATTAGTGATTGTTAGCTCTCGCTAGTTTTTTTGGTATAAATTAAGTAACATCTATTGTCAGCTCTCGCTAGTTTTTTTATAAATTATCTACATTCAGTAACATCAATATGCATGACGAATTATATTATTTACGTATAGTACTTTAATTATGCATTTAATTCCATTTTTAAATTATTAAAAACATTCCTTTATTTAAGCGTAAATTGCTTTTTAAGTAAATTATTTGAATATACCTCGTAACATATGAAATCTATTTTAACTCA
>JAHWXV010174736.1:0-11632 GCA_024586415.1 Phrixothrix hirtus
ATATATATATATATATATATATATATATATATATATATATATATATATATATATATATATGTTTGTATGAGATCATACAAGTTTCACAAAGCTAAATAGTAGAATTGGTAGCATTAATAGTATTTGTAGGATTTTTCATTCAAAAGCAAAGCGATATTTATAAAATTTATACTTTTCTTTCTCGATCTATATCTATACGCTTGCTATAATATAATTATACCGGGTGCTCAGGATAAAATAGGGTACATGGGGATATTGGAAACGGTAACAGATATAAGATCGGTCAAATGGGGAAAAAGTTGCATATTTATATGCTGACTAACAATCCGGATGTACATCTTCAAAAATTACAACTGTTGTTGAGATAAAGGGCGAAAACGAAAAATGTGCGTTTTTTTAAAACATCAATATCTTATTTATTGTAAGATATACATTCAATAAATTTTTAGCGCAAGGGTAGAGGATAATGAGGACTTCAAAGATGACTTGAAAAATATTCTACGCCTGCTAAGTTTTACGCAATCGCTTTGAACTTCTGTTTTTCTTATGGGCGCCATATTGGATTTTAACATTTTTGAAATCGTCATAAAAAGGGCGTTAATTTTTCAAGATGTAATCCAGATTCTTAGTGAGCACATACATATACAACTTTTTCCCCATTTGACCGATCTTTTATCTATTACCGTTTCTAATATCCCCATGTACCCCGTTTTATCCTGGACACCCAGTATACACGAAGGCAATAGTGATTCAATAGTGTACTATTAACTAGGTGCAAGGAGTAGGGCAACGAATTTTATGGCATTAGAACCGCTGAACGATTTTTAACCTTCAACATTTATTTTAAAGACTTTTTAGAAAATTATAATTTTTCACATAGATACTGAATAAAGCGTAATCTCTCGAAATATTAGATAAAGAAATGATGAGTGACCCATTAGCCTTTAAATTGGGCGCCGCTTAGTTGGTATAGAAACAACAGTGGTATGGTAAATTACAACAATTATAGTGAATTTTAAAGTTTACACCTTAAATATTCACAAAGCACAAGTCAGTATTATATATACCTTTCGTTAATTTACAGTAACAATATGCCACTTTAATAACTGTGGAATTTAATCGAAGTAAGTTTTGTAAAACAAAGGCTACTGAGATGCCATTACTTTTATATCAGACGTTATATAAGTAATGTAAAACTACATATAGCGCTTGTCCCTAAAGTTTGGAATAAATCTTTTAAAAATTCTTGAACACAACAGTTTTTAAAGATTTTTAAGACTTTTGTCAGATATTTTTGAACTCCCACCCCTACACCACAATACCACAACCACCAGAAACTCCATCACAATATTTCAAATAGGAAGACGTGGACTGTTATACATTGCTTTAAAGGATTTTTGCAAAGAATAAAATAAAAAGAGAATTTACGCAATTCAGTTGACAATTAAGGAAAGTCGCCATAAAGCAATGTGATTTACTTGAAAAGGCCTTTTAAAAAATGTTATTTTATATTTGCAAAAATCAAAAACTTGTAGTAAAATTAAAGCTTTCGTACAAGTAATTATCAAAATGACCACCACTGACAACTTAGTAATGACGTATTCTATCTTGCACAGCATTTGAAGAATGCAGCAAACCTGCAGATTACCATACATTTCCGCAAAGGATAAAAGAAACAGATAGTAACACAGATTAAATAAAGGGAATCTAAGGAATCGTTAATAAAATAGTTAATTAAACAAAGAGAATATAAACCATAGCATTTAACTACATAGAATTTACAAACGAAACATCTAATAAATAAATGGAATGATTAAGGTAAATGAATAATGAAACTAACAAAATTAATTATACAATAATTGTTTATTAGATAATTATATAGATGTAAGTTTCAAATAAAAATTATACATATGATAAATCATGATATAAAGAAACTCATATAAATCATTAATTGACTGTATATAAGGAAATGCATGATTTATTTATTATTTCAGTTCTCCTACATGTAGAGGATAGATAACAAGTACAATTTTAAATTAGCTTTAAGTGAAATGTAAATTATAACTTACACGAGACACAATATAACGTTTAACGATTTGCAAGGTTTATTGGAGTGTTTTAATTAATTAATTGATGTCCAAATTATAACCTTGTAAAGAATGCTTCAAGAGTTAACCCGTTAAAGTGCGGTTATGTCGTGCATGTTCGATAAAAGAACTATTTTTATTCCGTTCCGCTATACATCATAAGAAATAAATATAAATAAACTAACTATTCATAAACGTTTTGAGACTAGTTAAAATGTTCATAATATAACTTTTGCAAAGTATTTAAATATAAAAGCCAACCTTTCGTTTATGTTAAACATGAGAAAATTAGATATAGACAAGCAAATATGATTTAAATAAATAATATCTAATTATCTTAAAAGAACAGTTATATAAAAATATAGTATTCCAAAAATTTAAAGGAAGCCAGATATACAGATGGTTAGAGAATGCGAATTCTGAGAAAATCCACTGATAACCGAGCATAGAATTTTAACATAATAAAACACAAAAAAAATAGACCTTAAGACATATCATATTATTATAAACAAATATATGCAGTCGTTCAAAAACCAACTATAAATAAAAATGTAGTTTAGTTAAACAAATTTCCATGTTAGAATGGAGAAAATATTTACGAAAATGAATGATTTTTAAATATTTTGTTCTGTCCTGAAACTAGAATTCTTTTTAGTCATCAGTACAACTATTGCACATGTGAAAAAACTTTAAAAACTCGAATTTTAAAACGTACCCCTAAAATAACTACACCTCGACAGGCGAACAGCCGAAACATATATAAATAGACCGCACTACTAACCAATTTACAGGTGACATTCTTTTTATAATGTTAACAGGCTGGTCTTCGATGAGATTCAAAGTATAGCAATATATTGTTATAAATAATGGTTTTATCCACTGAAAACTTAGGGCTGTCATGTATTGCATTCTAAGTTGGAATAATATTTTCACACTCTTGCTTGTTCCGTATATACTACATTAAGTACAATTACAGAACAAACATGTCGAAGTAACAGAGATGCGTGAGATTTCAAACAGTTCTTTGCAGCCTACCAATACACTTCCTGCAGGAACCCGAAAATTATGAAACATGCACAATGACTCGAACACATCGGTGCAAATTAAAACTGTTTACTATATACAAGCCTACATTTAAAGTACACCAAAATTATATTTAACTCTGACACTAACTTGTAACATTGACAAACATTCGAATATTTATTAACCGAATAGTTAAACAAAACGTATAATGTTAACATCATTGAATCCGATTCATTGTCTGTCACAATCTTAAAATCTAACGGTAAACAATACACCTGCGCTCTATTCATACTAAGCAAAAGCAATAATCAACCTTGAGTTAAATAAACGGATAGGCGACCAGCTATTTTTCGCTAGACTTAAATAGTTAAGTAAATTTTTATTAACTTTAGACTAACAAACGATAAATGTACATATTATTTCACATATTTTCAGTAAATAAATTGCTTTAACCCTCACCGATGATTTAATGAAAGCAAAATTCTGAATTCTATAAATAATAAAGATACAAGTCTTAACTAGTGACCATTTAAATCAGTAAAAGCACTGCATCAAGCGTCATATTAATTAATTAAGCAATCACTGAAAATCCTAGTAATGAATAACAGAAAGTAAAGTTAAAAGAATTCATAAATACAGCTTTACGCCTGAAAGATTACTATGACAATAAAATAGCAAAAATTGTACACAAAATGAAACGTCAAAACTAGTGTATACGAAATACTTACAAAAAGTTATAAATGCTGTAAAACAAAAATATTAAGCGGTAGGTTAATTTAATAAATTCTGTTCGCAGTGTAAAATACGTTGTATGATACAACATACGATACCCTACTCATCTTCCACTCTCAGTTACTCAGCAAAATACAAAATAGCCATAGAAGCAGCCGCCACACAATAACTGTGTTTCAGGGGAGAATATGCTAACTTTAAATTCAAATTTGACTCAAGATCCAACCACTCCTATATCTACTTCTGAAAATTTACTTAAGATTCAATTTTTTAGACAAGCAAGTGTTAGAGAAAGTAGTTGGAATTGGTATACCATTTTAGGAAACTCCCCATAAATTATCAGGAAGATGTTTTAAATTGTCGCTTCCGGTGTTATCAGTTGTTGATTGTTGCAAACAAATTTCTGATTGTTTTATGGTTTGTTTAAGTTAAAACTCCTTTCGTCATTTACTTCATCATTTAACTATAAATATTTAATTTGCGATTTATTTATAAAATATATTTTGTCAAACACTATATATATATATATATATATATAACGATTTACTCTGTTTTGTTTTTATATAATTTTATTTTAAAAGTAATCAAAAGCATTTAACTATTGTTAACTGTTAAAATTTAGATTATTACTTTTTAGTTTTGAAAACATTGTTTATCTGATCTCCAAGTTCCTATTTCAAGTGCATGACTTCTACACGTAAATAAAATAACAACGCGATATGATAAAACCTTTCTCGACGCTAGCAGACTTTTCTTGTTATAAAAATGCAATTTTTAATGCTCAAAAAGAAGAAATAATTAATTAACAAAGGGATATATGCTTAATATTGAATTAGTAATACTACCATTATCCCTTTTTACATATATTGCATAAATTTTATTTAATTTCGTAGGTCAATTTTAAGCTGTAAATTATTTTATTTATTTTGCCTAAAAACTACTTATTAATTGCTTCAAACGTTAAATCAAGTGAACCGTTATGACATTCTATACGGTATCTTGCAATTATTTTTGTCATAAATGTTTAATTTATTGTATTTTATAGAAAAAATGTATTTAAAAGCGAGTTTTGTTTGAACTTGATAAGCATAACCGTTGAGGATCAGACTAATCTGGTATGTTGAGTTGAGACGTTCGACTTCATTCTGTTTATTCATCCGATTAATTTCATACATTGAATGAAACCGTTTGTTTTTGCTATGGTTAAAGTAATTTAATAATAATATTTATTAAATACTATGTTTTGAAATGCATTTTGAAACGATTCAAAATGTTTAGACGAGTGTTTGTTTATAAATCTTTTAATTTAAAATTTGGGAATCGTGCATAAATATTTAATTTGAAACTCCAACAATTACGCACTTGTAATCCTAATTTGCCTTGCGTGGAAATATCTGTCCTGCACGCCTTGATCGACAACTATTTGTTTAACACAAGAAAATATGAATTTAACGAGCTTTTAAAATTGAACACATAGCACTAGTTTTCAATATTACACACGCGAAATATGCAAAGAAAACTGATTTAATTAAATAAATATAATTTGTTCTGTATAATACAAACAAACGTTCATCGGTCATTTTGAAATATCAACAAAAAATCACGGTCGATATTAGAAATCGAACGATTGCCGTCATCCTTAAAACTGGCTTTTTAGTGTAGACTAGAATGAAGTACAATGCCTTTATAAACAGAGTGAAGACATATATCTCAGGTGGCCATGTTTGTTCCAAGTTAACATTGGTGTATATGGAAGAAACTTAAAAAATTAGTTTTCAAGTGCTTTAAATCTTTATTGGAGTCCTAATGAGGACAAAATCATGATCCACGATGTGCGCGTCATTTGAAAATCAAAACTTTGTTGTTCTCTTACCTACATTTTTATGTAAGGTTATGCGATTTTGCAAATGTTCGTATATTTGTTTAAATTTAAACTTGCAGTTATATGGCTTTTCACTCCTGTAGTGGTTCTATTCATTTAGAATTTAATTTAATCTTAATCTTATTCACTAAATAAAATTTAATTTGATTCACATACCTTTACTTACAGGTTTATATCAAAACATCATAATCATTTGTAATATATACCTACCGACTTCCATATAAATCGGAACACATGGAAGTTGCCGATCAATTTTAATGAAAGATTCGGAAAATGCATATTTTGATGAAATAAAGTAAATGAAATAAAATCTATCTATCTGTTATTGTTTTTTCTAATTTGTTTGTTTGCACCTATATAGTAATAAAGAATTTTATGAAATACAACAATGGGTGTGTAATAACTGTTAATTTAGCGAATTGTTTGTCCACTATTGGCTTCTGAACATTTAAGAATGCTAAGAGTTTGTCAACATGAAAATTATCGGCAGTTAAACGATTTTGAACCTGACTGTATTATTGCCAAGACACAGGCCGAATCTTCGCTTAAACATTAGCGCCTTACTAGTAAAAATTTGCTTTTAACGCTTTTATTCTTTTACTTGCGATTTTAAGCGTAAACAGAACAAATCGTTTTATAATTTCTAATTTTAAATTGTGATAATCTAAAATAAACGTACACTTAAAAAACATTTCTTTAAACTTATCACAAAAGAAAATGATTTAGATATATATATTCTGCTCTGCCACAATACTATAGTATTGCCTAAATTGTATTTCAAATTTTAACAAAAACTTTGAGGTATTTTTGTTACAGTAAAACAATGCATCTCTTTTAAAATCTGTTAGTTTTACATATTTTCTGTATGAAAGTTTCACGTTTTTTTGAACCAACGTATACTAAACATTTAGGACAAACTTATAGTCACTAAAATTATATACACTATCAACAAAAGTAGCACTTAGATTCAAATATAACTCAAGTAACACGAAAAATTTATCAATTACTAATACAAAGTTGGAATCGATTGGAACAAACCTGGCGACCATTCGTACTTTAAAGACTAAAATCGCGTGTGACCAATAGAAATGAAGACATCCATTATCTTCACTCTAGTTATAAAGGCACTCTAGAATGAAGCCTGTTTGATAGCCCTCTATGTACATAAAGTTGAATTTAACATGTGCAAATGTAAGTATTAATTAGGTTTAAAACTAGGATAACTGAACAAAATGAACAAAGTGAACAAAATAAAGAATGGCAATTTAAATTCAAATTTTAATAAATGAATATTAATGCCATTGTATCTTTTTATTAAACAAAACAATTAAAATAATAAATGAAGTACCATTGATACGAAATGTACATAGAAGAAACATTTAATATCAGAGTTAAATGCAAACATAAATATCATGCATCCAAAATTGCTGAGATCACACAAATAACAATTGGAAAAGGCCTAATAAATAAATTCTGTAGTAAATGCATGCAAACTATAGCATAATTAAAAGATGTACACCTTATAACAATAACAAATATACAGTTTACATAACAATAAATGCAAATGAAGGCGTATAAAGTTTTATAACCAATAAAATAGGTTGAAACTGAATGTAAATTAAAGGTATTTATAAATATAACTCATGAGACGAGGTATTTAGTTAAATACAAATTGAGTTGCAAATGAGTAGAGCTTTGAATACAATTATTAGTTCTTCTTACATATTATAATGCTTTGTAAAACCATGTGAAACTCTCAGCTGAACCAAGAAGCTTATAACTTTGTTTCATTTTTAAGCAGTTATAAAAATAATTAATAATTTATCTAGACGATAATGGGTTTAATACAAAATTTAAGCTAAAAATGAGAATTTTAGAGAGTTATCTTATTTGCCGTTCTGGCTATTAATTTATTACCAATCATTTTATATTTAAACCTTCTAGATTTAAGTTTGTACCTAATAAAATTCCCGTTGCATGATAAAATTAAGGCTGTGAGATGAAAGCTCTGCGAATAAGCCGATTTTCTTATCAACAAAAAAGGCCTTGCGTCTGTACTGTCATGCAAGGCAAAATGATTTCTCGGGAAGAAGTGCAAACTTTTCTTAAATTGTGAAATTAAATAATAAGGTTATATGGTTTAAAAAGTTTATTATTAGAAGCGTTTAAGTTGTATAGGGTATAATTTCCCAAGGATCGAGGTCTTTTTCTTTCCATTCTAGCTTATTGTAGCATTCATTGAAATGTTTAGAAGCACATCGCACCTATCACACAACTGATTTATCACACCCTCTGTTGTAAAATAATGATTAGGATCGTTGAGCATGGATCAAATACCTCCGTTGTATAATTCTTGGCAAAATTTTTATCGTCGACTTTTCCGACCAAAGATTTATCGCATATCTCCTTACCGAATTCATATCTGTCAGACATCTTCAAACACCCCTTTTAAGAGTTTTTGGAAATAGCACTAGCCAACAAAAAATATTTTGTTTTGGGATTGTAATGTTGTTAGGTGGTTTATCTTGTATCGATTACATAGAATTTAAGCACATCTTCAAAAGTTTGCTATCACGTACAGATTCTTAGTTACATCACTTTGAAAAAAAAATTATTTAAATGAAAAACATGAGTAAATCGTATATATTTATTAAAAGAAAATTTAAATAACAACAGAAAGTTTTAATTCTAGTTAAAAAGGTTTGGCAATATCTATTTGCATAAATTATTTAAATGTTTTTTTCGTAGAATAAGATGATTTTCTTTTATATTGGGTGCGATTTTCTCTCATTAGGAACCAGCAGTAATCCCCCATCATAGAAGGGTCCCACCTGCCCTGATATCGCTGTCCATTAAAGAAATGTCTTGGTGAAATCTCTTGCATTTCTCGTCATTTACGTCACCTAAATTTTTCGGAAAAAAGTCGAATGTGAGTGCAGAAAATGAATTTTCAGTGACATTCTGCAACTCATTTCGCCGTAATTATTCAGTAAGTCGGTAATGACCGTTTTGTAATTTTCTGCTTTTATATTCCCAAAAAATCGAGTAGTAACGCTTCTAAAGGATTTACAAGCCTTCAGTTCGATGTTATAAAGTGTTTTTTTAAAACCTTCATCTTTGAGTAATTTTCTGACTTGTGATACGATAAATATTCCTTCTTTGAGCTTAGCATCAATAAATTTTGGAAAAATTTGCTTAAGATAAGTAAAAGTATCGCCTTGTTTAGTTAAACCCTTTACGAAAATTTTAATAAGGCCTAGTTTTATGTGCAACGGCGGCAACAACACTTTTTTTAGATCAATTAGAAGCAAATGCTTCACATTAGATTTACCAGGTGTATAGTCAATTCTTTCAGGACATTCTTTTACTTTAAAGTGCTAGTCAGTTGCTCTACTATCCCAGAAACAAAGGAAACAGCAGTATTTCGTAAATCCACTCTCCAGACCGAGTAACAACTCTATAATTTTTAAATTCCCACATATTTGCCATTTGTAAAATTATAATTGATGGAACTTAAAATCAGAGACATACCTTCATGGGTTTCTTTCATATCAATGGTGTACGCTAATGGTATGTGTTTCCATTATGTAAAATTACAGCCTTTAAGCTGTTCTAGGACGAATCCATAAATAAACGCCAATCTGCAGGGTCATGTTTAAAACCCAAAGTTTGCATAAGGTCATTGGGATTTACACAAATACATATTTTGTCACGCACACTAAAAAGTGATGAAAAATTTTCGCTGCATTTACTGAACACGGTAATGTTAGTTTCTGGGGCAAGTAGATTCCATTGGTGTAGTTTGGATCGTAATAGTTCAGCGTGTTGCTTAGATAAATTAAGGTCACGTACTAAATCGTTTATTTCAGCCTGTTCAATCAAATTATGTTCTCTGGTTTCTTCTGGTTAGTATGAAAAGCATTCTTGAGATGAAGGACTTTCCGTTTCAGCGACTTAAGCATTATCAGAATCTTCTGTATGATCTATGGGTGGAAATGGGACCGGTAAACTTTCGCTGTGAGGAATGGGACGTTTTGCTAATGGAATATCTGGATATTCTATTGCTCATTTATTTTTCTTTGAAAATTCGGAAATCCTCGTTATGCAAAAATAACAATTATTTAAATGGTGTGTAGTTTCACACCAAATCATAAGCACGGCGAAAGGCATCGAGTAACGATTGCCATTCATCCAGTGGCTCAAATTTGATACACAAGTTTGACAACAAATATGTGGCACCCAATTTCGGTCTTGATTTGTGATAGAACGTCCAAAATATTATGATAAGCAAATTTTGTGATTTCAAAACTGGGTTTCCTTCGCAATTTAGTTGTAAACTGTTCGCGCACATAACAAAATGAGTCATCTGAGTTTACACCACCAGGTTTTGATGATGACAACATTTTTAAACGAAAATGTATGTTAAATTACTTAAGGCAAACTTTTTACACAGTTGATTTAGTAAATAACACAAATTTGACAGCTATCATTCAATAGAAAACAATTGGAAAACAACAAATTCATTACTAACGTATTTGGAAGAGGGCAGCATGTAACAATCGATATGAATCACTATTTTTATGAAAAATGGTTACAATTTGAATTCTCAGAATTCCTACATGGTACGATAGTTTTAATGTTATTTTCGTATTTTGCGACCATGAATTAAGAGGAAAACGCTATTTTCGTTATGATCGCAAAACAAGTGTTGGCTTGTGTAGTTAATGTGCTATTTCCATTTCAGGTCTTACAAATTTCAAAATTTATTTTAATTTAATATTAGCTTTAACCTCAAAGTAAATTATGTGTTATAGTATTTTAATTCCAACTCATATCATTATTAATCAGTAAATCACAATGTATACAAAATAACGAATATTGTTATTACTTCCTGCTTGTCTTGCTGAATTCGTGCAATGTATGCTTTAAATAGTACTTCAATCTTCCCCTCAGAAATGTTATACTTAACTCGAAAAACCACTAATTGATAACATTGGTGTCCAATTTTTATTTGATTCGAAGTTAAGAAGGAAGATGTTATTTCTCTGTCTTGTCGGTATGACTCCATTTAATATGATTATTAGTTTGGTTTTTTCTGTGACGTGCTGGGAAATTTTACTTAGTAAAGAAAAGTACTTAGAATAAATGCGCGCTTTAGTCATATCTTCCGAATACGGGATAGTGATTACAAAGTAAACAACATAATTGAGGCAGTAACAAAATTTTGCTTTACCAGTATTAAATGAAGTTCGACGTTCATAGTTATTTTAACCTAAAACATTTTTAACAGTATTGATTAATTGTTAATATTTAAAAACTTGCAGCGTACTAACTAGATACTTCTAATTTAAAAAAAAAATCTCAGCGTTCGTAGCTATTTTAAATTAAAAAGTTTTTTAACTGTATTGATTTAAATTTTAGTATTTAAAAATTTGTACCGTATTAACTAAATAGTTTCAATTTTCATTTTCGAAAAAAAACGGATTAAAAATTTTTTGTAATCTGCTACAGTCTTTTTACACTAGTAAGCAAGTAAAATGAACATTTATGTAATCAGTTTTATTGTTAACTTGTAAGCTTCGTAAATGACTTTGTACAATGTAACAAAGGTATATGGTTTTTGAAAGCTCGAATTTTTGTTTACGGCAGTATCTAAATCCGCGAAATAGTATCTGGAACTTCGCCTCAGGAATGTTACACTCAACTCAAAATGCCACTAAACGTTATGCCATCTTTTACATTTATACCAGTGGCGGCGCGTAGTGGTATGTCTTGGGGGTGCACAATTAAAAAATGGGGCCACAGGTAAAACGTCTTTATACTACAGCGAATACAAAAACACTGAGAGCACAACTTCAATGTGATCCCACTTAGCTTTACAACTTGGACTGCCGCGGGCCGCCCGGGG
>JAHWXV010174793.1:0-10992 GCA_024586415.1 Phrixothrix hirtus
TATATATATATGATAAAAACGACCTTTAGCGTAGACTGCTTGTCGAAACGTCAAGTCTACCCGTGGCACAAGGCGTTTTTAGAAGGCCGTAACGAAGTCAGCGATGAAGCGCGCGCTGGACGGCCTCAACGACCATCATCGACGAAAATGTGACGCGTGTGATAGAACTTTTCAATTCAAACTGTCGTTTGAATGTTGACATTAAACATTCCAAAAAATACTGTTTATAAGATTGTGATGAACAATTTGCAGACGCAAAGATGGTGGTAACAGACGACCAAAAATCGCGCCGAGTTGAAACATGCCGGGAACTTTGGGACATGTGTGAAAGTAACCTCCACTTTGTAGACAATGTCCTCACAAGTGACGAGTCTTGGGTGTTTGAATACATCCCCGAAACAAAAAGGTAAAGTGTCGAATGCCACACCTCGGCGTCTCCTCGCCACAAGACGGCCAGAATAAGCAAGTCAAAAGTCAAGACCACACTCACTGTGTTCTTTGACATCAAGGAGCTCGTCTACCATGAGTTTGTACCATAGGGTACAACCGCCAACGCCAAATTCTATGGGAAAGTACTCAAGAGACTCGAATGAAGGGTTTGTCGCGTCCGGCTTGACATCGCGGACGATTAGATAACAACGCACCATGCCACCACCACCCGTTTCCTGGCCCCTTCAAAGGTGGTAACGGTTCCCCAGCCGCCCTACAATTCCGACTTGGCTCCCCTAGACTTCTTTCCGTTTCCGCGCTTGAAAACTCCCATGAAAAGACGTCATTTTGGGATAGCTGACAAAGTCAAAGAGGCTTGCACCAAGGCTCTAAAGAACATTCCGGAGGTGGCATACTATGACGCCTTCGATGCCTGGAAATCTCGCTGGAAGCGACATATCGACGCAGAGAAGACTATTTGAAACCAATAATTTTTGTTAATTAACTCATTAACGTTACTTTTCGAATAAACCCTGTATAACAACATAACCGTTAGTCACAGACAAACGACAGTTATTTACTTACCTGAGGCTGAAAACTCAAACCTAAGGTTAATACAAAATAGGGCAACGAATTTAGGAAGCTTTAAAAAATTGTTTATTTCTGATCCCCAAAGTAACCAATAAACAATATTAGCAGCAAAAAGTATTAGGTTAAGTTAAATTAAGGAAAATTGAATACAATTAACTAAATTTTATAATAGATATAGAATTAGAAACTATTTGAATTCAACAACATTATTTTTGGTCAACATAAACAAGTTTACTAGTGTTTCTAAATAAATTAAAAACGAAACAAAAGCACTAAGTTAAATAGATATAATAGTATTGAAAGTAGCTACAATAAACATTACGTGTAAACAAAAATATATTTCTGCAGAGCTTAACAATGCATTGGTATAGTTTATCGCAGTAAATAAAT
Source organism: Phrixothrix hirtus (assembly GCA_024586415.1). Lineage (NCBI taxonomy): Eukaryota > Metazoa > Arthropoda > Insecta > Coleoptera > Phengodidae > Phrixothrix > Phrixothrix hirtus. Next base: position 1,411 of record JAHWXV010174793.1, read on the forward strand.
GCGAGACTGGTCTAAATCTAAATCTCCAATTTTATAAAAATCAGATTTAAAATTCCTCGCCAGGAATATGGAATATTATGTTTATTTCAAATCCCCCCCCCTAAGGGGGGAATGTAAGGATACCTGTAACCCCTCTTTAATCAAGAATGGGAAATAAGGACAGGTAAACGCAAGGATGGAGTTGGAAGTAGATGCAGCGATAGTAATAAGTGTAGGAAATTTTTGTACCAACTTGGGAAACCACTCGAAACCTGAAGCAAAGCAGACTGCCCCTGGAGATCGAACCCAGGACCTCCCCAATGCTAGCGTTACGCTACCACAGCTCAGTGTCCTCATCAGTTGGGATACCCCAACATATTTTAGGCAATACATATTACAAGAAGTCGTAAATCTTTACCGTGTAAGATATTACTCGAGGTGACCATTACAATGGCTCTACTCCATTAATTATTAAAGTATCAATACATAATACGTCTTTTCATCTCATATACTCAACTTTCGGGTTTTAGTAAATAAATAAATAAATAACTAAATAAGAAGGCAAGTATAATTCAAATTACTTGACATTCAAATCATAATTACTAACCACTTGGGTCAAAAATTGGTCTGGTACTTTATACTATTAATATTAATATTTGATCTAAATTGACAGTGATAAACGATAAAAAATTATAAAATAATATTCAAGATAGAAGGCAGATTGGTTCAGACGCAGGTACTCTTGCTTTTCTTCAACTTGTACTTAGCGCTTTAAATTCGAAAAAGCGCGCATTTAATAACATGGGCGAGCAAATTTACTGATCAGGATTTTTAATAAAATAAATATTTAAATATGTTCGATTAAATTGACAACTTATTTTATACAAATTATTAAATTTTTACCATAAATAATACTTTTAATAATAAAATGCGTTCACGAGATCTCCTGAGATTAAGTTTACAACAAAGAGATAGTTAATTACATAACATAAATAAAATTAATCTAAGCAGGCCAATTACAATTTGGAAGGTAAATAGTTATGTTTACGTTAACTAAGTTTAAATATACATTTAAAAGTTATTTCAAATAGTAAAAGACTTGTTACCTTCAACAAAAACACAAATAGCCGAAACTCGTCCGTAGAGAAATTAAAGAAATGTCATTATCCTTATAACATCAATCAGGATGTAAAATATAGGTAGAAACATAGATCGCGCAATAGTGGCATTAATGTTGATTCCACAGATCTTGTGATAGCAAAGATGATTCTAAAGAGAACAGTACCGTCATCAGACAACCAGGATAAATAGCGCCAAGGGTGAAATACGTAACATTTTCTTATCAGTTGATTTCGAAGGATAATTAGTGCATAACAATGAAACTGTCCGTAAAAACTATAAAAACAACAAGAGAAGGAATTGATTACTAAAATATAGTAAGAAATTGTGGAATGTGACAGTTCCCCAGATCTCGAAAGTTTAGAAATACGCGATACGATCTAAAATAGAGCAACATATACAACATCAATCAAAATATCGGAGAGACCAGTTGCGTAATAATACGAATCCCATTAAAATAAATTTAAATGACATTGAAATTGAAATATGAATAAAATATTTATTTTAGAAAAATGACGGTAACCTTTCATAGGAATCATGTAACTAAAGCTTTACAGATATCGCCATCCAAAAATTCTATTATCTAACTTGAGCTGAGACACTTCAAGGCGGTTTTTCAATTCTTGGACACAATTTTGGCGATATCATTAGAAACTATATTCTAAATCACGTTCTAACCTAACATAGGCGCAGTTGTTCCATACCGAATTTATATTATACGATTGGACCAACCGGCTATGGGTTGCTTGTTTGTTTGTTTTTTATAGCTGAGGGTTCGGGATGAAGAATTTCCCTTGGCCCTCTTGGACTAGAACTGTTATATAGTCATTTCGTCATGCCTACTAGAATATTGCCGAATCTGGAGGAGTTCCACCGCCAGTAGAGATTTTTAACGTAGCAAACATCACATTGACACGGTGCCTAAGATTTTACTTCCTTATCCAAGAAGAAGATACGTTTTTTAAATTTTCTCCGCTGAAAAATTTACCGACCTCGTTCGGGTTTGAACCCGCATCGCTTGGGTGTAGAGGCAAACATGCTAAGCACTACACCAGTTGATGCCGACTATGGGTGGTCGACCTGTAAATGAGGAAAATAGAATAATTTACACTGAGTTAAGCATGCCTAACCTAACAATATGGAAATTTGTAGATGATGAATATCTTCTGTCGTTCATTGTTTGTACTGTTAAATAAAAGCAAAAAGCAAACTCTAAATATGGAATTAAACACTGCCAAAAATAAAATATTACTTAAAGAAGAACAAACCTTTGCAAAAAATGAAAAATCTAAAACGTTGCCTAAGGCTTTAAATTAACTGAATAACTGAACAAGAGATGCCCGAATCAATAAACTCAAATAAACGCAACGTTTCGAAGAAACTATCTATCTTCGTTATCAAGCACAATAAAGTGATTAAATCAATTTGGCAATTCACTTGAATTATTTGAGTTTATTGGTTCAGGCATTTCCTGTTCAGTTATTGAGTTAATTTAAAGCCTTTGACAAGGTTTCCGGTTTTTGGTCTTTTGCAAAGACTTGAACTCTACCAATTAATAATTATTTTTATATCAGCAGCGTTTAACTCCATGTTTAACTTTTGGAATTCATAGATGACCTTAGGAAAGTACAAAAGAATAGGAAAATCTACTATCGACAGTAACGCAGTGGTTAATAATGTTCGGCACTCGAACAGAAGACATTTGACCCACCTACCAAGTGGTTCAATGGCAAAATATACGTATATACGTATATATTAATGTTAACATTCGAATAAAAATATTGATTAGCACCAACATGTCTAAGAATAAATAAAACTGTACATATAAAAATTAACTATTAATGTAAATTAAATCGTTGTAATAGCACTTTAGGCTAGGTTGTTAAAATAAGAGAAAATGGTAGATTTGCTAAACAAATGTAAAGGGCCAAAGTATAGCGTGACCACATCACTGGAAAATGTATTTAAAATTTGCGAAAAAAGTTTTAACAAGTCTACCGATCACATCCCTAAGCTAAGATTGAATACTAAGTTTCCGTAAATTGGCACGATTTATGTAAATTAACGTGGGAGTCGTATACTGCATCTAACCGACAACCAAATTTAAATGCATTGGTTTAAATTTAAAACGCAAACCACCGCATTGGATAAACCAACTTTGAAAAAGTTATATAAACACCTAACAACCAAAAATATTCACATTTTATGATAAAAAAAGGGTCGATGAAGCTTCGCAAAGTTACTATGCCATTATTCAGTAACCAAGTCAATTAAGTTAAAATCCCGGTGATCAGGCAATCGTCAACATTTAATTTAGAGAAGGAACAAATTACAATTAATTTGTTTCACCTATGAACATACGGACCATCAAGTCAGCTCTAAATTCAGGAAATTAATTTCCATACGAATCAGTTTGTGAATGAAGTAAGCAACGCGTGAATATTGAATACACCGGAGAACTGGTACGTAGGTTAGTTTGTATTTCGAATAAATTAACTCAGATTCGGGAGTAACACGAAACGCGAAATTTTTAAAAGACGTTTAATTAAATATTTAAGAAATTTGATTTATCCAAATCTATATAAAGGTGTACAGTTCTAGCATTGGTTCAGAAATTCTTTTATTTAAAACCCAGGTAAACTGCAGCTTAACACCTTCATTTAGACTATGTTAGAGTAAATCTTTTAGTAAGAAATATTTTATTTTCTGTAAATATATAAAATTTCGTACTTGTAAAGTGACAATATATAAGTCGTACATTAAACACCTTTAATTTCTAATTAATTATTTTATTGTTTTATTTCTTATGTTGCACATGCCAGTGATATAATTTTTATTTGGTATTTAATAAATAATTTTTAAACCGACATTTGTGTTAGTTCGAGAAAAATAACAGAGCTTGATTTTAACAATAAACCCTAAGCAGGTAAAAGGTGTACAACTGTACTCATAGTAAGTGTCATTTAAGCCGCAGAAAAGAGCTACAGCAAGACGAAGTTAGTTGGCTGTTGACCCAAAATAATTGTTAATAAATCAATTACACCGTTGCGACCAACTAGAAACATGCTGATGGATAGCAATCCCTCGAAACATACCGATATTTTAAAGCACCATCGCTCTTTTTTATTTAAGCAATATACCCCTGCACAACGATGTACGAGTTAGTACATCTAAATATTAAAGTCCATTTTAATCACATTAAATTGTCAATATACGAACTAATAAAAATTTAGTGTTCACGTCACATTATAATTATCATTAAATGAAGTAACTGTGGATATTGTCTTTTTATTATTAATTTATGAGAAGAAGCTGCGCTAATGCGTAACAGCGATGAAGAAGTAATTAACATCAAAAATCAGTAGTTTAACGACATGGAAGGAAACATTTAATGGAGTGGAAATTATATGTAAAAATACAAGTTACAAATTCTATTAGCACTTTTTTGTCAGGATTGCACAATCGAGATTATTTACAGTATCTTGCTTTAAACATATATCTTCGCTTAATGAAATATCTCTATGACCAAATATGATTTCGAATGGCTTAATAAGCCAAATAACCAAAATTAGGTTTTCGCTGCTCCAACATAGAAAATTCGTGGCAACATCGAACAACAAACTTTACTATGAAAGAAATTATTTCATAAATACCCTTCTCATTATCTTTGTGTCAGGCACTTCAAAACTCGATGAATTACTAATATTGAAATTTGAGGAAAAAATAAAATAAAGATAATCTATTTTAAAACAAAGGGATAGCCAAGGACAACACTTCACGGCTTAACAGCCATGTCGTAAGCAAATCAGAAAACTCATACCACAGAAATGAAACACACATTGAAATGCATAAACTACGCTTTAACAAACATCAAAAAGCGCGCTGGTTCCAAACCTAATTTATGGATAAGAATGCGGATAAAATGGCACTGCGAAAAATTATTTCAACACATTAATATACAAAAACAATTGGGTAACTATGCCTAACGAAAGCCATACTATTATTAAACCCCGTAGAATTCTTATATGAAAATATTTTGAGAACTGCTGCTACTCCTACAAGCGGAAACCAAAACCTAGATCGTTAAATACCTTATTAAATTCATTGCTTCCGTGTTACACTTTAGACTTTTTTTTAATAATAATAGTAATTAATATGATAATAACAATAAATATTTATTTGTTTCAGTAAACACAGGTCATAAATTTTAAAGTTAAAATATTAAGAACAAAATAAATATGTACACGTACACCTACATTTAGAATAACGAACAAATGGACAGGTATAATCAACTAGTAAACAACTCATTCATATTGTATTGACATTGTAAAATGATAGATAATTTCTAAACGCCCAACTAGCCACAGAGATGATCTAATTTCGCCTTTGGGGTGGTAAAATACTTTTTTACAAGACTTTTGTGAATTTTAAAGAACTTGGGTGATGTCTCTCCATTGACTGGCGATTAGATTTAGGTACATCTAGCGTCACAATCCTACTCGCAGCGGCTAAGAAAATTGGGGGCTGCCCCACTCCTTGTGAGTTCTGTCAAATGTTTGGGAACCAAGCGAGCACTAATTCTTTGTAGCCAAGGTTAACTGTGACCAGGCAAGAGCGATTTCAAAATAATTAGGTACCGTATTCAAAGTGAAGCACCTATTCTCGCAAATGTGTTGGTTAACGTTTATTTTCGAGTCTTTCGTAACAAGCGATAGCCGGCCGGCCCGCTCTTCGTCGTGCATGTGTAATCGTCCCGCATTAAATATGCTACACCGTTTTCTGGCTATAAATTTTAATGGGGCGAACATTTTGCACATTCAGAAACCGAATCACACTGCGAATTTCAACACTGGGCGGGATTTTCTGTTGTGGCCGTCATATCAAACACTTACCAATAATACAAACGTGATCATACAACAACGTGTCTCGACTCAGAATGAAGTATAGAATGAAGCTAAATGGCAAGGACGCAGTCGCAGTGGTGGATATAAGCGTGAAACGTAGAGAGAAATCGCTCTTTGCTTTCTGGACGACCCTCATATAACTCCAAATTTAATTTTTGAAAAATGTACACCCACAAAACACCTTATTGTTATTAAATCTTGTTTTATAACAAGGGTTATGGGATTGAAACTGTTTCGTTCTGAGCACCTTATGGCATTTATATTCCAACAGCTTTAGCATTCGGCCTATTTAGCGATCTCAGTCGAAGATGCTTGTCGTGGGTTCATGGCGTTCGCGGCGTTATTTTACTTTCATATGTGGCACACAATATTTAATTCGTAAATAAACTTTACTTTTGAATAATATGTATACGAATGGCACTATTTAATGTATTCGATATTGCAATGAACTGTATATTTTACGTTTAAGAGAGCTTAATTTATTTGGGGCGTGATTGCATGCATAGCTTGCTTCCTTATTTTAAACTTATTTTACTTCACAATTCAACCTTTTTGCTTTACATAAGATTGTAAACTTTTTGTTCATTTACTCATTCAATTAAATTCACGATGTGTTTAGTTCATATATACAATATTACAAAATCTATGCTAAACTTAGTCTATACATGCAGCGGTATGAATATTCTATCTATTAGTACAAACTCTAAGGTTATACGCGAAAATAATATGGCTACGATTACTTTTACGTGCAAAATGTGATCTGTTTCGGTGTACGGTTCAAGGTGTTGGAAATGGTTCATTCATCAGTGTCATTGAGGTAAGTGTGTATTTTATTTCACATTCGAAAGTAATTTCGTCAAATCTGTGGTTATGTTTCACTTCGTATAGATACATAAATTTACATAAAATCTGTTTAATACTAGGAAATGATTTCACTAGGTATTCATACCATGAAGAAGTCATTTGATATTTCTACTGAAGGTTACACGGGCAATTTAACACCTCAAACATGTCTGATACTATTTACGGAGTCCATACCTTGAATTTGTCCAAAATCCAGAACAGGTCCTTCGATTTATCTTCAAGAAGGGAAGGTAACTTATTTAGTTTATCAGAAGCAAAGAACCTCTACTTTAACATTGTTAAATTGACTGTATTTTACCTATAATTACTCAGTCTTCTTGTGAATCGACTATGTTATCGGAATTAAATGTAAAATTGGAAGGTTGAACATTATACTGACGACATATCTTAACTAATAATTATAGTTGCAATAGTTTCTTAAATATTTGTATGATTTCTATAAATTTGATTTCCACTTAAGTAATATTACATTGCTTTTCCATCACTAGGTGTCTCAAAGTACATCAGATCTGTATTTTATACATTATATGCAAGTGGCTTATTGACTTTGAATTTTTATCCTTTAATGGGGAAATATTTACATTTATTTATGCATCAAAACATTTACAGTTATTTTAGGTTATTCTTTAATAACTCTTATTTAATTTGTTTAATTATATATTATTTAATTAAACTAATTATTTGTTTAACATTTTAGTTGATTTGTGATTATTTATTCCTTTCGAATTATTAAATGTTTTCAATTACATTTTTGTACAGTGAGTTTTAACGATTGTTTGAATTAACCTTTTGTCATTGCTTATTCTGGAAATTCATTGACCGAATTCATCAATTAGGAATTATCAATGGCTTTAATCTCAATGATCGTTACAGTATTCGAACTATATTGTAAAAGTATCTTTACTAGTTCAGAACTAATAATTTAAGTAATCATAATAATAAACTTTTCGAGACCGACATTGCCATTTAGAGTGTCTACAACTGATTTAACAGTTGTTTACATCAAAGGCATATTGGTTGTCGAAAATTCCCTCCAGTAAGCATTAACTATACTTAAGCGTTGCTAACCTTAATTTCCGATTTTTGTATCACTACAACCGTGGCGCATATATTTTAACTGTGAACAAAATTGTATCGGGTGTCTTTTTCGATAACTCGCAACCTAATTTCGCTAAGCTGGTTTATAGTTGTTATCGTGATTTTATGACGTGGTCCCAACACGTTTGAAAATGGAGCAATATAAATGTTGTCTCTTATTCGTTGTTTACCTTAAATATGAAACGATCCTGGTATAATTTATTGCGAAACACAGGATGTAGACCAGTGCTATAAGTCATCTTCACAGAAAGGGTATGACCAACTTATGCTGATATTGTAGTCTACCCAAGAAATATTTCTCCCGCTTGGGAGATATATTAAAAAATTGGAAAAGTGATTTACAGATATTGAGGAAACAGATGTGTACCGTACTACAGCCAATACCAAATCTAAGAATGATGCTCTTGAAATGCTTGCTTCAGAAATAGCCCCCAAAGCAAATAAATTAATTTTTAAATTTAAATAGAATATTTGCGAAATAGGATTATTGCAGTTTGTTGCACAAATAACGCATTTTTTTTAAAAATTTGAAAAGGTGACGCATGGTGAAAGAAATCATGACCAACGCTCGAGTATTTATACAGGGTGTCTCAGATAATATGACATTCCTTTTTAGGGGTGAAAGTAGGCCCTATAGACACCCCAATAAGCGTAAAATTAAAACCAATACGAATACTAAAAATTTCTTTTTTCTATTAATGACGAGCCGACTATGCACATGCTTTCAAATATACAAATCGTAAGTGTTACTTACTAAATAAAGATTTCCGTAATAAAGCTGAATTGTACGTGTTTATTTTAACTTTCGAAGCATATGCATAAAAACAAGACTGTAAAATGATACACTTTTGTAAATGTCAGTGGCCCATATTTTGATAAAGGAAATTACACCAATTTACGTCAGTTACTAGATGCATTTAGTTGTCTAGCCAGTGTTTTAATAATAAAAACTAAATCGCAAATTGTGCCCAGGTCTGTAATAATGAAGTACTTACAGATATATGATTCAGTTAATATGGATTTAAAAACTGTAAAATGAAGAATTTGATTAAGAGAAATGAATCTGTAAGCGAATTAACATACTTTTAACATTTTTAATTATTTATAGTTTCGAAGGCAATTTCACAAAAATGACACTAAAGAAATTTGTGATAATGTAGCTGAAACTTTTAAGACAATCTAATTGGCCATTTAGGTAATTAATTATGTATCCGAAGAAAATGTTAGACAAAACTGTTTTGGAAGTTTTAAAACGTAAGGTAATTAGGTCTGATCAATAATATTGTTTTTGTTACAATATTCCTCTAGTATCACTTTTTTTTTTATTAAAATACATATAAAACAATCCGACATTCCTTTGAATACTGTTTAAAAAACCAACTCGAAAAATCTAAAACGTGTCAAAATGTTTAAAATATTTTTATTTTAAGCGTAGGATGGTGTTACGCAATTTTAGAAATGAAAATCTATTTTTAGGTGTAAAATTAAAAAATGTCAATTAATAACTGCTTAAGTTGTCTTTACATTTAAACACATTTTTTAGAACGATGCATGACTAAACTCTATTTTTATTATTATCAGTTATTCATAAATAACTTGTTCAAAATTGTTAAAAAAA